>JAWZYT010002910.1:0-40000 GCA_034508575.1 Petrolisthes manimaculis | reverse complement strand
TGCTATTCTGGTCCTTTATTTTACTCTAAACTTCTAAAGGAATCAAGGCAGGCACTCCAATGTAATAAAAAGCGAATTACCACCTTAAGGATTGTCCCTGTGATGTAGTCAGAAAAGAGGAGGTTTGGGGAGTCCTTCAACATTGCCAGGAAACGCCACCCATATGGAAGGAGTTTGTTTCGTGGTTTGGTTAGGAGGAATCAGAAGCCTCCATTTTTTTTATACACGATCACAGGGTCCTTAAAAAAATCAGTTCAAAGCAGAATGGACATGTTTCAGGTTCGGGAAAATAAATCTGGAAATGCATTATGCCAGGTATGAGTAAGAAGGTGGTACAGTTGAACAAGTAGAAAGTGCAAGAAAAATGTATGAGTGTTTATGGCAAAAACTTTCGGTTCTATGTAATAAATCTTGGTTTTCTTATCAATGAATCAATGAAGACTCCACAGCCAATGTATGTAAAGTGAAACGTGACTGAATGAAATGTTTGAGTGGTAACCAGACGTGGACATATAATACACTCATAGTTTACTTGTACTTTCTACTTGTTCAACTGTACATATATTACGTTCAATAAATACCCAGTTGACCAGATAAAAATGGAGAGGTAACTTATGGGGTTGCGGGAATTGGGGGACAGGCTTGGGGGGTGCAGGAGTAGGGGGACAGGCTTGGGGGGGTTTTGAGGGGTGCAGGAGTAGGGGGACAGGCTTGAGGGGGGTTTGGGAGGGTTGAGGGGGTGCGGGAATAGGAGACAGGCTTTCTACCATCCTCAAGCCTGTCCCCCTATTCCCGCACCCCCCCCCCCTCAAGCCTGTCCCCTACTCCCACACCCCCTTAAATTCTTCGTGGGCGCAGGGAAGTAGATAGATAGATAGATAGATAACTTTATTTTCAATTTTTCAGTATAGCAACGTTTACAAATTGACATTCTTTTTGGCTAAAGCTCCATTATTATTAACATAGTTGACTAAAAGTATAAAAGAATATTGTAAAAAAAATATCTACTACAGTATATATTGCACACCAAAATCACAACAAGACGCCATTTACGGATGTGACGTCAGAGTGTTTATATGTAAAATTCCAGTGTTGGCAGGTGCAGGGAAATGTATCTGTTTTAGGGAATTTGGAAGTCCACACAGGGAAATAATATACATTTCGTTCAAGAGTAAAAAAACAGGGAAATTTCTACCAGATGAAAATAATACCTAAAAAACCATCAATGTTCAAGAATAAACAGGGAATAATTGAGGTAAAAAGGGGTTTCTGATGTTGAAGTGAGAGAAATTTCGTCAAGCAGACATGGCAACACTGATCAGAGTATATGTAAACAAACAGACGACGACGGGTGTGAAGACGTGGTGTGCATTATTATTATTATTATCTACTGTTTTGTTTATAGGTTATGGCCACTACAGCTCAAAACTACACTGTCCACGTATGTTTGTATGTTTATAAGTGTTTATAGGACACTGTGGTGGTTTGAGATATAGGTTTAATTATTACAAAGAGTGTGAAATGAACATAAATAAATCACCTTGTGCTCCACCACCACCACCATCACCACCATCTTCACCACCTCCACCACCACCACCATCTTCATCACCTCCACCACCACCATCTTCATCACCTCCATTTCCTCCAACACCTTCACTTAATCTTAAATGGTGAGTCAAATCGGTGTGAGCAACTAACTTTCTTCACTAGTTAAAAAAGTTTCCTAATTAATTGATGGGAAGAGAGAGAGAGAGAGAGAGAGAGAGAGGGAGAGGAATGAAAGTATAGGAGAGAGAGAGAGAGAGAGAGAGAGAGAGAGAGAGAGAGAGAGACCCGACGTTGTCCGGGTGAAGATCCTACATGTGGTTTTGTCAATAAATTTCCTCTAATTATTTGTATGTGAACTTATTATTAGTGTGTGAGGAGTGTATTATCCGGTGTGGTTGTTGGTCCCCCAGAGAAACCAGGCCACCTTTACAACCACAAAAGTTATCCATGACACAACTACAGCAGAAGGTGGCATTGTAACAGCCACCATTAAATAGCAAGGCACGAGTGGCGAATTGGGCTGCAGGGGTACTGGGATCGAAACCCCCCCCCCCCCATTGGTCATTTTAAAACTCTGTTTCCACTGTCCTTAGATTTAGTATTAAATCTAGGTGTTCAACATTTTTAAATCTTGGGTTGTTTTAAGCTGATAATTCAAGAAACACATATCCACCAAAAATAAAATTAGACCGAGGACATTCCCGGGACTACAGCAGTCACAATGCTAGAACATTTGTCAACAAAAAAATTATAAAAAATTGTAGCCTACTTGGAATTCGAAAATGGGATCTTTGGGTTAAGGCCAAATAACAGTGGCTTGGGCTGCAGGGGTACTGGGATTGAACCCCCCCAACCCCCCATTGGTCATTTTTATTAAATGTAGGCCGAGGACGCTTCCCAGGCTTCACCGATCAAAATGACGTATTACTTTTTACTCTAGGTCAAACGATGTGGCCGTGCATAGCGGCTAAACACACAGACAGACAGATGGAGTGTTTTATATATATATATATATATAGATAGATGTGGATGGATATATTATGAGAGAGAGAGAGAGAGAGAGAGAGAGAGAGAGAGAGAGAGAGAGAGAGAGAGAAAGGAATGGAAGTCCAGGAGAGAGAGAGGGAGAGCGAGAGAGGAATGGAAGTCCAGGAGAAAGATAGGAAAGTAATGGAGAGAGAGAGAGAAAGAGAAAGAAAGAGAGAGAGGGGGGACATGAAAAGAACAAAAGTAGAAGGAAATGGTGGAAGGGTGGGAAATCAATGTAACACACACACACACACACACAATATATATACACATATTCTCTCTCTCTCTCTCTCTCTCTCATATATACATACTTATTCACTCACTCGCCTTTTCTCTCTTTCTCTCTCTCTCTCTCTCACACACACACACACACATAATATATACATACATATTCACTCCCTCTCTCTCTCATATATATATATATATATATATACACACACACACATATTTTCTCTCACATAATATATACACACATTCTCTCTCTCTCTCTCATAATATATATATATATACACACATATTCTATCTCTCTCACATAGTATATACACACATATTCACTCTCTCTCTCACATAGTATATACACACATATTCACTCTCTCTCTCTCTCTCTCACACACACACACACACACACACACACACACACACACACACAACTATTCCAATATTCTTCACTCGCTGGGGAATGGAATTAAAGGAGGAGGGGAAGGGGGGGGAGAGAGGGGGGGGGTGTTGGGGAGGGGGGAGGGGGGGAAGGAGGTCGGTGAATAAATTGGGGCACACAGATTCCTCCATGCCTCCCTGTGTGTGTGTGTGTGTGTGTGTTGGGTTAGGTTGTGTTGAGTGTGTGTGTGTGTATGTGTGTGTGAGTGTTGGGTTAGGTTAGGTTGTGTGTGTGTGTGTTGGGTTAGGTTAGGTTGTGTGTGTGTTGGGTTAGGTTAGGTTGTGTGTGTGTGTGTGTGTGTGCGTGTTGGGTTAGGTTAGGTTAGGTTGTGTGTAGTGTGTGTGTGTGTGTGTGTGTGTTAGGTTATGTTGAGAGTATGTGTGTGTGTGTTAGGTTGTGCTGTGTGTGAATGTGTGCGTGTTGGGTTAGGCTGTGTGTGTATGTACCGGGTATGTGTATGAGAGGGAGAGAGAGATTGATTGATGGATATTAGGCGCCGCAACATCGAGGTCCTATAGCGCCAGAAAAAGGTGATAGAGAGGTGTGACAGCAAGCAGGAAGGAAATAAAATGAAAATAGGGATAGATGAAGAACTGAAAGATGGGAACTATTTAGTCTGGTCTCTCACTGACGACCTTCCTAGCATGGGAAGCCCTCTCTCCCGGATATTGGGGCAGAGCAGGGGCTGGAGCCCCCTCTAGTCTAGCAAGCCCCCCCCCCCTCCACCTCGGCAAGGTGGTTCCCATTAAGAGAGAGAGAGAGAGAGAGAGAGAGAGAGAGAGAGAGAGAGAGATTATTATTATTATTTAATTAATTTATTACACCAAAGGCGTCAAACAAAGGTACATAATTTTCCGGTACATACAAGTACATTACATTAATATGGCACTTTTCCCACATCAGATCTTACATTATATATCACCAAACAGTATCATAACATAATAATATCATTACCCCATTGAACAATTACATTATTATAACATCAGTATTACAGAATTCCATCATTACCCTCCAACATAAAATTACACATCACATAACCCAAAGTATATATCATCCTAATAACATAATAAATCCCATATATCTCAACACATCATATATTTACAGCATTCTATCATTACCCCCCAAGTCCCTCCCATATCAAATACACATCACCCAAAGTATGTATTATTCCAGTAACATAATAAATTCCATCCATATACAGTATCTCAAACACATTATATATTAACCTAAATAAAAAGATACAGTATCACACATTATACTGCAACTCCTTTCATACCTACTCATCACAGTATAATTCTGGTATATTATATCATTAAGTATATTCAGTAAAGTACTGTATCATATCAAATAAATAAAAATCTCAAATAAATAATCTGTGTGTGTGTGTGTGTGTGTGTGTGTGTGTGTGTGTGTGTGTGTGTGTGTGTGTGTGTGTGTGTGTGTGTGTGTGTGTATGTGTATGTGTATGTGTGTGTGTGTGTGTGTGTGTGTGTGTGTGTGTGTGTGTGTGTGTGTGTGTGTGTGTGTGTGTATGTGTGTGTATGTGTGTATGTGTGTGTATGTGTATGTGTGTGTATGTGTGTGTATGTGTATGTGTATGTGTATGTGTATGTGTATGTGTATGTGTATGTGTATGTGTGTGTGTGTGTGTGTGTGTGTGTGTGTGTGTGTGTGTGTGTGTGTGTGTGTGTGTGTGGTTAATTCTCAACTTAATTAGTGTCCTGCTGTGCTTATATACACACACACACACACACCACAACCTACACACACACACACACACACACACACACACACACACACACTGTAGTCAGCTTGAAACGCATTTACATAATAGATTACTCTGTTACCCTCTCTCTCTCTTTCTCTTTACTCTCTCTCTTTTTCTCTCTTTAATTTTTTTTTATTTTTATCTTTATTTTTCTCTTTACTCTCTCTATCTTTCTCTTTTTCTCTTTAATTTATCTTTATTTTTCTCTTTATTTTTATCTTTATTTTTCTCTTTACTCTCTCTCTCTCTTTCTCTTTACTCTATCTTTCTCTATTTCTCTTTAGTTTTCTCTTTATTTTCTCTTTATTTTTCTCTTCATACACACACACCATCTTTTTCTACACACACACAACCATCTTTCACTCCACACACACACACACACAATCTTTCTCTCTCTACACACACACACACACAATCTTTCTCTCTCTCTCTACACACACACACACACACACACACACACCATCCTTTTAAGTATTGCCAAGACCCTGTTGCAAAGTTGAAATGAAACTTGACCTCTGCAATAAAGTGTTGATGATAATTTGTGGAAGGGAGGGAAGTGTGTTATTGTTGTTATTATTATTATTATTATTATTATGATTATTATTATTATTATGATTTTTATTATTATTATTATTATTATTATTATTTTTTTTATTATTGGCTTCTCTACAAGGCTCTAAACTCATTTCATCGCACACACACACACACACACACACACACACACACACACATAGACATAGAGAGAGAAGTACATACACACACACGCACATACAGAGATAGAGAGAATTACACACACACACACACACACTTCTTTCCTTGCATTAATACCACTCGCACATTTCCCTCCATGTCCTCGTCAAATCCTCCCAGCTCACATTAATTCACACACACACACACACACACAGAGAGAGAGAGAGAGAGAGAGAGAGGGAGAGAGAGTTACATAGAATCACAGACCACAACACACCTTACGGTCCACACGGGGTGATCTGATTAGAAGGTTACTGGTAGAGAATGAATTTCTCCCCAGTGATAGTCGTAGATAAGGATAGCAAAGTAGAAGGCTCTCTCCCCACCCTCCACTCCCTCCGGCCTGAGCCGTACAGGAAATAATGTCAGAAGTAATCACCTTTTGGGGTTGGCAGAAAATACTCCACAAGGAAATTTTATAGGAAAGATAGAAACTAGGTGAACTTTGGCTAACTTGCCACCTGTAATGGGCAAAAATTATTCATTAGTAAACATCGAAAGTCGGGGATTAGACGCAAGGTGTTTATCTATGTGACGTTTGAAGCTGTCTACGGTATTACAGTCTATTACGTTTCGGGGAAGCCCATTCCATAACTTGACAACTCGGTTAAAAAAGAAATTCTTGGATTCATACAAATTAAAATATTAGTCGATAGTGAAATATTTACTGTAGTTCATATTGTCTATGCCTTTGATAATTTTACATACGTGGATTAAGTCACCTCTTAATCTATGCTGTAATAAATGGGAATAGATTTAGTTTGCTTAGCCGCTCCTCATACGTTTTGTTTCTAAGACTTGGTATCATTTTAGTAACTCTACGTTGAACTCGTTCCAATTTTACTATATCTTTCTGGTAGTACGGGCACCAGGCTTGGACACAATACACAATAAGGAGATGGACCAGGGAATTATACAAAGTGAGGATTGTATCTTTGGACTTATACTCGAATGCTCTGCCAATAAAGCCGATATTTTCATTTGCTTTCTTAATTACTTCCGTACACTGCTGACTGGGTTTTAAGTTAATTGATATTGTTACCCCTAAGTCTGTCTCTCGATCCACGCTTTTAAGTTGATTACCATTTAACGAATAGTTTGCTGTTACGTTACGATATCCGATGTGGAGCACTTTACATTTATCGGCATTGAAGGACATTTGCCAAGTTTTCGCCCAATTTGACAATTTATCGATATTATCTTGCATTTCTTTAGTTTGTGAATTAGTGAGTACTGTATATGCAATTTTGGTATCATCAGCAAACTTCGATATTATGCATGAGAGGCTTTCGTCTATGTCGTTTATGTAAACTAGGAATAGGATTGGCCCTAAAACTGACCCTTGTGGCACCCCGCTCGTAACGCTAGTCCAATTAGATGATTTTTCATTTATTACCACGCGTTGTTTTCGGTTGCTTAGCCAGTTCTCTATCCATCTTATAATATCGCCTTGGATTCTGTGTAATTTTAGTTTAGTTGTTAAGTGTTTATGGGGACTTTGTGAGAGAGAGAGAGAGAGAGAGAGAGAGAGAGAGAGAGAGAGAGAGAGAGAGAATTACTCACACACAGAGAGTTACATAGAGTTAAATAGAATCACAGACCACAACAGACCTTACGGTCCACACGGGGTGATCTGAGAGAGAGAGAGAGAGAGAGACATTTAATTTTTTTCTCTTCCATTTGTCTTGTCAAAATGTGTAATGTTGTTTCAGGTTTGCAGCTTCTCGTCTCGTATATAGTTCTGGTCTAATCCTCTTAGCAAGTTTTAGGTATGCCCAAGTTGAATCTCTCTCTCTCTCTCTCTCTCTCTCTCTCTCTCTCTCTCTCTCTCTCCAACGGGAACCGCCTTGACGTGGTGGGGGGCTTGTGTGTCTCTGAGACCTGGCGAGCTAGACTAGAGGGGGCTCCGGCCCCTGCTCTGCCCTGATTTCATGGAGAGAAGGTTTCCCATGCTGGAAAGGTCACCAGTGAGAGACCAGACTAAATAGTTGCCATCTTTCAGTTCTTCAACTGTTCCCTCTTTTCTTTTTATTTCCTTCCTGCTTGTTGTCACACCTTTATCTCTATCACCTTTTTCTGGCGCTATACCACACCAATGTTCACAACACCTAATGTCCAACAATTAATCAATCTCTCTCTCTCTCTTTCTGTGTGTGTATGTATGTCTAATTCTCTCTCTTTCTCTGTGTGTGTGTGTGTGTCTCTCTCTCTAATTCTGTGTGTGTGTATATATATTTTTTTTTCTCTCTCTCTACTTATGTGTGTGTGTGTCTCTCTCTCTCTCACATCAGAACAACACATACACTACATTATATCAACACACACACACACACACACACACATTGGATTATATCAACACACACACACACACACACACACACACACTCTAATGCCATTCAATTAATTCCATTATAACTTTTGGTCAATTATCCAAACCTTTTAACTGAGATTGCTGCTCTATGTGTGTGTGTGTGTGTGTGTGTGTGTGTGTGTGTGTGTGTGTTATTATCCCTACAAATACGAGTATATAATTATTATATATATAAGCCAATAGTTACATGCCAATTAATACTCTTGTTTTAAAATAATATAATAATTGACCTACTCATCTGAAACCAACTGCATGGCCCTTCACAAACCTAACCTAACCTAACTTAATTAACTTAACTTAACCTAACCTGACCTGACCTGACCTGACCTAACTTAACTTAACTTAACTTAACTTAACTTAACTTAACTTAACTTAATTAACTTAACTTAACCTAACCTAACCTGACCTAACTTAACTTAACCTAACCTAACCTGACCTAACTTAATTAACTTAACTTAACTTAACCTAACCTAACCTAACCTAACCTTTTGTGAGAGAGAGAGAGAGAGAGAGAGAGAGAGAGAGAGAGAGAGAGAGAGAGAGAGGTTTTATGACTCGCCTTCCTTACTCTTTTATCTCTTTCAATTGCTTCATATCATCTCTCCCTCCCTCCCTCCCTCCCTCCCTCTCTCTCTCTCTCTCTCTCTCTCTCTCTCTCTCTCTCTCTCCTTCCCTCCCTATCTATCTCTCCCTCCCTCCCTCTCTCACTATCTCTCCCTCCTTCCCTCCCTATCTATCTCTCCCTCCCTCCCTCTCTCTCTCACTATCTCTCCCTCCCTCTCTCTCTCACTATCTCTCCCTCCCTCCCTCCCTCTCTCACTATCTCTCCCTCCCTCCCTCCCTCACTATCTCTCCCTCCCTTCCTCTCTCACTATCTCTCCCTCCCTCCCTCTCTCACTATCTCTCCCTCCTGGCCACCCTCCATTCTCTCTCTCCATTATTCTCTCCTCTTCTCTAATAAATTTTTGCCTCTCCTTTTTACATTAATAAATAGACTGTTCTTTTTTTCTCTTCCATCCTTCCTTCCTTCCTTCCTTCCTTCCTTCCTTCCTTTACTTCCTTCCTTCCTTCCTTTCTTCCTTCCTTCCTTCCTTTATTCATTCATTCATTCCTTTTTTCTTCCCTCTCCTGCCTTCCTTCCTCCTTTTTTTCCTTCCTTCCTTCCTTCCTTCATTCATTCCTTTTTTCTTTCCTCTCCTTCCTTCCTTCTTTCCTTCCTTCCTTCCTCCTTTTCTTCCTTCCTTCCTTTCTAATATTATTTAATTTTATATTTCTTCTCTCCTCATTCTCTTTCTCCTTTTACTATTCTGAAAGGACACACACACACACACACACACACATACACACACACACACACACACTATTCTGAAAGGACACACACACACACACACAGAGCTAGATTCATAAAGTGATATACATACATACAGACAGACAGACATACTGACAGACATACAGACAGACAGACAAAGCAGGCATTTTAGATATGCATTCCACTCTCTCTCTCTCTCTCTCTCTCTCTCTCTCTCTCTCTCTCTCTCTCTCTCTCTTTTTTTTTTCTTTCAGTGCTTCAACTGTTCCCTCTTTTCATTTTATTTCCTTCCTGCTTGTTGTCACACCTTTATCTCTATCACCTTTTTCTGGCGCTATACCACACCAATGTTCACAACACAGATATCCATACAGCCTGAGGAACAACAACAACAACAACAACAACAACAACAACAACAACAACAACAACAACAACAACAACCCCTATATCCAACAAGCAATCCTTCCTTCCTTCCTTCCTTTCATCCTAATATTATTTAGTTTTCCATATTTCCTCTCCTCATTCTATTTCTCCTTTTACTATTCTGAAAGGACACACACACACACACACACACACACACACACACACACACACACACACACACACACACACACACACACACACACTTCTTCCCTTTTCCTTCCTTCCTCTCTTCCTCCTTTCCTTCCTTCATTCCGTCCCTTCCTTCCTTCCTTCTTTCCTTCCTTCTTTTTATTCTCTTCCCTCCAGGCAGCATCTGTCAAACATTTTATACTCGTCATTTTCCCCTCTCTCTCTCTCTCTCCTCCCTCCCTCACTATTTCTCTCCTCTCTCTCTCTCTCCCCAACGGGAACCGCCTTGCCGTGGTGGGGGGCTTGTGTGTCTCTGAGACCTGGCGAGCTAGACTAGAGGGGGCTCCGGCCCCTGCTCTGCCCCGATTTCATGAGAGAGGGTTTCCCATGCTAGGAAGGTCACCAGTGAGAGACCAGACTAAATGGTTCCCATCTTTCAGTTCTTGAACTGTTCCCTCTTTTCTTTTTATTTCCTTTCTGCTTGCTGTCACACCTCTCTATCACCTTTTTTCTGGCGTTCGTGGTGTATACGATGGCGTGGTACCCGTACGATGGTTTGGAGATGTTAATTAAGTGAATGGAAGCGTGAAAGGAAAGTGAGGAAATGAAAAGGAAATGAGACGGTAGGTGAAATGAGAAAGGAAGTGAGGGAGTGTGTGAGAGAATGGAAGAAGGAGGAGGAGAAAGATAGAGAGAAAGAGAAGGAGGAGAAAGAGAAAAAGGAGAAGAAGAAGGAAGAAAAAGGGAAGGTGTAGTAAGAATGGAACGAGTAGTAACAAATTCTTCATATTAATTAATCAAATAATTCTATTATAACTAATATTTGTATCTATAATATAGTTAGATATAGGAAAGATGTTAATTATTGTGTTGTTGAATAAAAGTACATGATAATTATTTCCTTGTATTTACAAAATGCTCTATTTTTTATTTTTTTAGGAAATTTTCAAGATTCAATGTATTATAATGTCAAGGAATTAACACCCGTAGTTTTAAAAAATTTGAGGGCCCTTACTGGAGCTCTATGAATTCTCCAAACTATTCCAAGCAACAGCAGATTCCCTATTAGAAACACTGAAGGATCCTGTTGTCTGGATTATTTTGGAGGATTCATAGAGCTCCAGTAAGGTCCCTCAATTTTTTTAAAACTACGGGGTTTATTAGACTCTAGAAAACACAGTCAGATAACAGTTTATTGGTCAGTACAGTCAAGAGCATTATTAAGTTTACCCCCTGGCGAGAGTAAAGTCCAAGTCGGGGTTTTGGGGGTGCAGGAGTAGATGGACAGGCTTTGGGGGGTTAGGGGGAGGGTGGGAAATATGGGACAGGCTTTCTACCCCCCCCCCCCCCCCCAAGCCTGTCCCCTACTCGCACGGGGTGGCCACGGCAGAAGTGTCTCCAGTTTTCCCTGTTCCAACACTCCCTCCTTACTTGTTCAAACCCTCCTCTGACCCTTACGTTTCTCTCCTTCACATACTCTTCCACTCTGTTCCAACACTCCCTCCTTACTTGTTCAAACCCTCCCCTGACCCTCATGTTTCTCTCCTTCACATACTCTTCCACTCTGTTCTGCCATCTAACTGGTGGTCTGCCTCTCACACCACAGCCCACAACTTCACTTCCATACACCTTCTTTACAAACTCCTCACCTTGCATTCTCTCCACATGTCCAAACCATCTTAATGTATTACGCTTCACTTTCTCAACCACTCCACACTCAATACCAATTGCCTTCTCACTCATACCACATCTCTCGTACACACTCTCATTACTTTCTCCATCCCATCTAGACACCCCACATGCACCTCTCAAGTAGCTTATATATTAAAATTGGGGCTATTTTAGAATAGTATAGGATGTTGGGTTAAAAATGTCTACAAATGATGACTTATTTAATTATGAATTACATCTTTTAGTAATAAGAACACGAATTAAAGACTGATTTCCATAACAGCATTAGTCATCCAAAGTTTCTCTGCTGTTTTACTCAACAGCAGTTTTCTTTCAGTGTGTAACCTTTTCAACGGCACATATCTTATTTGTATCCTTTTGTGTTGTTCCATATTTCTTCCTTTTTTCATTACTTATTTTTTTTTTACTCTATTTTCTTTTGTTTTATAGAAGTTATAACAGCATATATCACAATTTTTTTTATTCTATCTATTGACAGCATGATCTGGCAACACTGACAACCAACCCATCTGGCAACACTGAGCCAACAAAAGTAAACAAAAATTGATAGTCATGGTAGGTAACACACACATTCAAATACCTTCGTAACTTCGTGGTGTATACGATGGCATGCATGGTACCGATATGATGGCTCCATAGACACACCACAGTGTCATCGTACAGTACCACACCATCGTATACACCACGGATGTTCTTGAATACGGCCCATCGAGTTATATTTTTTGGTAATTAAGTGGGTGTGGGAGTAGGGGACAGGCTTGGGGAGTGCAGGATTAGGGGACAGGCTTTCTACCCACCCCAAGCCTGTCCCCCTATTCCCGCACCCCCCAAGCCTGTCCCCTACTCCCGCACCCCCATAATTAAGTTATTGTGGTAAATAATGAAAGAATGGTAAAGGTTTAACTGCATTATTATTATTATTATTATTATTATTATTATTTCATCTTTTAATAATTGTCTCTGTCTAAATCACTCATCATTATTATTACGTGTCTTAAAATGTATAAATAAATATAAATAAATATAAAATCTGGTATATCTGCATAAAAGGTCCACGTGGCCAACATTTACAACTTGTGTATATTTCACAAGGGGACAAAACACACACACACACACACAAAGACAGAGAGAGAGAGAGACAGACACAGACACACACACACACACACACAGAGACAGAGAGAGAGAGAGAGACACAGACACACACACACACATACACACACACACACACAAAGACACAGAGATAGAGAGAGACAGACAGACACACACACACACAAACAAAGACACAGAGAGAGAGAGAGAGGTACAATGTAATATGTTGATGTGTAATGAATTTAAGAGCAGGTTGTACTTTATTTTTGGTATAATAGCATATAGAAAATGTCAGTTGTCCAGAGCCTAAGTTCAGTGTTTTCCTGCCATTGTAAATATTGGACAGTCCCTGTAGTCTGCCCAGGTTAGGTCCTGGTAGTCTGCCCAGGTTAGGTCCTGGTAGTCTGCCCAGGTTAGGTCGCAGTAGTTTGCCCAGGTTAGGTTCCCGATAGTTTGCCCAGGTTAGGTCCTGGTAGTCTGCCCAGGTTAGGTCCTGGTAGTCTGCCCAGGTAAAGTCCTGGAATTCTGCCCAGGTTAGGTCAGGTCAAGTAATGGTAAAAAAAAGTTATCCTCTAAATATTATGGGCAATAATAGAACAAGTAAAAATATGCATGAAAATGTATAAAATGTGGAAACAAGCGGACTGGTGACCACAAATGCTTACCAAAGCTGGTACCAGGTATCCATTTATATCCATACCAAGTCTGCAAACGAGAACCAATTCATTATAACCAATTATTATAAAACAATAATTTCGTTATGTAAATATTTTAGAATGGGTGTAGTAAATACGATGTCGATGTTTATCAGTTTTCCCGTCACTCGTCTTGGTCATCCACACTCTGCCTCCAAGCCTTCCTTCCTCATACACAAACCATACAACGGCATCAGTGTGACAGCTGTGTGTGGTCACCGGTCTGTGTTTCCTCACCATCTGGTTGGCAAATTGCATCTAAATCTGCGTTCGTGGACCAAGTGTGATACAGTAATCATCATTATACTTATTACGATACGTATTTTATTATTACCACTATAGCACTATTAGGCCTAACTTTTACCCCCTTTTAAAGCCTTAATGTGCCAATTGAGAAGACAAATAATAGATACCGGTACATTAAGTATTAGACACACACATAACATAACAACTACTATTGGTGGAATCATTTCCTTAGAATTAGTTTGGAGGTGAGAACCAATTCTAAGATAAGTCATCAAGAATGGCTAGAACCAGTTCCTGTGCATAAAGGAAATGAATTAATTAAGGGGGTGTGGGAATAGGGGGCAGGCTTAGGGGGAGGTTAGGGGAGTGCAGGAATAGGGGACAGGCTTTCTACCCATTATCCCCCAATTCCTGCACCCCCAAGCCTGTCCCCTACTCCCACACACCCTTAAGGGTAGTTATTTAATGCATTTGTGACGGAAATAACCCAATAAGGAAATGACATACAGTACTGTACATGTATTACGAAATATATTAGACGGAAAAGAATTAATTGGAGTGATTATGGACAAACGCTTGACTTTATGTTGGTGGTGATTTATTTTAAAGGTGTTTGATTCCTCCAAACTGTCATGAAACACATCCCCTCTTAGTACCATTGAGGGCCTCAGGTTTTCTGGTATAGTTTGGAGGAATCAATAGCCTTCCAATTTACCAACAAGAGAATCTCACCCAAAGTTAATACAGTATTTTTATTATTAGTTTTATTATTTTTAAAAATATTTTCATTTTTACTATTACGGTACTATTATTTTTATTTTTACTTTTATTATTATTATTACAGTGGACCCCACAAATACGCTGCATTTAATTATGCGAATTTAAAAGTAGGCTGTAAGGATAATTGTGGCACAGAAATTAAAAATAGATGTGAAATTTTAAACTAGGCGCGGATGCGGAACAAGTCAGTCAAGGGTGAAAAAGTAACTCATATTGCATGTTTATATGGGGTGAATGAATCCTCCATAAGGGCTATTAAGCATAAAAAGTTACGTGGAGTACTTGGTCGGGAGTGTGTTTGGTGAGGTAACAAAGGAGGACATGAGCAGTGAAGATGAGGACTGGTGTGGGTTTCTAGCTATACTCTGTTCAAAACTTGTTCCATTTTCCTCTATCTATCTGTTTCTATTTCTATCTATATCTTTATACTGTATCTATATCTTATCTGTCTATCTATCTATCTATTTCTATCTATCTAAGCATAAGAGGCCAGCGGAACACAAAGCTTTGGGGGCTGCCTCAGACTCCCAAACCTACGTATCAACCCTATCTTTGTTTACCACAAGTGAGTTAACAAGTGATACGATGTGCGGAGATAAAGCGTTTTCATCGGCGCCTAATTACACCTTGGTCTCGTATAGAACGTCCACATAACCTATGGGGAAAATGACAATTGGTCGATCAATCACCAAAATTGTCCCTGAAATTAACATAAAATACTTTTTAAATTTTTTCTTGCCTTAATCCTACAGGGATGTACAGTATATTACAATTTGTATTAAGCATATTAAATACGTACAGTATTATTATTAATATTATTAGGTAGGTTGTTTTCTATTTACTTAGTTGTGATTTTTGTGACATTTTTATGCTTACTTCTTGTACAGTAATTTGATTTCCTTTGAATGGCACTGAAGGGAAAGCTGTCAAGTAATATTAGTACAGTAGTGATGAAGAGAAAAGACAGATCATTACATTCCAAGGGCACTGTGGCAAAGCCTGGCACAAACCATGGCCTTCTTCAAGACCTTGGAGCTGCTCGGCCAGACACCTTCAGGAACTTCAACAACAACTAAACACATTCTCCATATAAGATTTAATAGTTGTTGAAGTTGCTCAAGCTGTCTGACCGAGCAGCCCCGAGCTCCTGAGGAAGGCCATGGCCATTCCCACAGTGCCTTCAGAGAGTGTATGTTGTGTTGTTGGTGAGTGTGGTTGTGTGTATTGCAGTCTTCCATAATGTGTTTAATAGAATGGGGTGCTGTGTTACATCCCAGACTGCAATGATTTAATAGCTATACTGTATATGTTATAATGAACTGAACACTGTTTAAAAAGTATATACTGTACTAATGTAGTTCTTTTTTTTTCAGGAAATATCCCACATTGGTTTATTGCGGCTGACTGACTGACTGGCTGGATGGTTGGTTGACTGACTGGCTGGCTGGCTGGCTAAGATGGTTGACTGGTTGGCTAGATGGTTGACTGGTTGGCTGGCTGGCTAGATGGTTGACTGGTTGGTTGGCTGACTGGCTGGCTAGATGGTTGACTGACTGACTGGATGGTTGGATGGTTGGCTGTCTGGCTAGATGGTTGACTGGTTGGTTGGCTGACTGGCTGGCTAGATGGTTGACTGACTGACTGGCTGGTTGGCTAGATGGTTGACTGACTGACTCGCTGTCTTACTCTTGGTGAGTGGGGGGGGGGAAGGGTTTCATAAATATCTTCTCATTATTATTTTACCACCCAAATGAAGTAACTTGTATTATAATCTAAAGTATTCCCTTGACAAAATATGATTACATTTATCACATAATAATATATCCTTTTAATTTAATACAGGGCGAGAGTATATCATGTACTTAGTGTGTATAATAATAATAATAATAACAATAATAATAATAATAATAATAATAATAATAATAATAATAATAATAATCTGGTTATTTGTTTGTCAGAAGTGCCAGGGAAAAAATATTTATGTTGTGTCCTTCAATGAATGTAAAAAAATGAAGTGGTGATCATATACAAATATTTATTTCTTGTATATCCAGAGTGTACTGTACTGTATATTATATTACAGTATACTCTCATTTTACACTGGGTTTATATAAGTGAAAAAATACAGTAGTGTGTAATGTATGTACCGTATGTATGCATGTACTGTAAACATTTATTTGTACACTACATTACACATCCTTAATTAATATCTGTGTCCTATACAATGAAGGTTTCTGTACACACACTACTGTACATTACACACCCTTAATGTCTGTGTAATGTGAGAGTTCATTGTACAGTTGCCAGCACTTATAACTGATACAGGCAGTGTTGTCAGTCCCCTTCTCCTGTACCTGTTTTAAGTGCTATAATAATAAGTACCTATAATATCTGTAACGGTTCATGTTAATAGGACCGTTCGCATTAAGAAAAAAGCTGCCACATACCACCAGATTTTTTAATTTCGTTTTTATAAAAAGGACAATGCAAATTAGTTTCCCACAGGCCCCCTGTTATGATATTATACCAACAACATTATTTTGATTCACTTAAGAACATAAGCGTACCTATCTATGAGCTCACATAATAATTTGTGATGTTTTTTGTTGTTCTTTGATGTTGGTTGTATAAGGCCCAGGTTGAAGATTTATTGATTTTACATAGGTATTGAAGTATAATATTAACTATTTTTATAAATAAATGCTCTCATGAGTCAATAGCAAAGTGATTAATTAATATGAAAATAAAGCATTTTTTGTCAGCGGGAGTACGAGCGTATAGAACACTGACTCGGTGAAGAGAGGTTTCAATTCATATATACGGAGATATTTAACTATTTTTAAGGCAAATATTCATTGATATTAGTATAAAATATTTTTGTTTACAGGTAGTTTGTGTATATGTGCTTGTATAAAAATATTCCAACCACCATAACCATTGCGAGGAATGTATGTATTTTGTATAGGGTAACAAACGATAATTATGATTAAGAAGCTATTTTAGTATCAATATTTATATGAACACACACCATAGCAGTTTCATGGATATCACTATGAAGTCAAATGAGTCAGTTTATCAGCCGTGTAATGAAACAGCATAATTTCTTGCCAGTTTAATGGCTGAAAGAGCTATACAGTAGTCACGTAGTACCCCGTTCTCTCTGCTGATCTCGAGGCTGGCTAGCTAGTGTATGAACGAATAGCAACAAACATCAGATTGAGTCTTGTATCTTCATCTCCATCTTGTATTGAAACCTTCTTTGTTAATTGTAATAAATCACACGAGGACAAAACATTCCCAGTAGAAACAGTCACCACCACTAAGCCAATACTACTACGAGAACACATCATACAGCACTTGGTTGCTGTGTTTGTTATTATATTCCTTCTCACAAATAATTTCTCATTTTTCCTTTTTTTTACTGTCCAAATGAATTGGCTTCCCTTTTATGCCATCCATTAATTAATTCATTTATATTTTGTACCTTCCATTAATTAATTCATTTATATTTTGTACCTTTCATAAATTAATTCATTTATATTTTATACCATCCATACATTTATTAGATTGCATTTTATTACAGAGTTGTGGAGTGGAAGAAGCTTAACCTTCATTCATCCTTACAACAACAATAACAACAACAATAATATGGGGCTGCTCGACCAGACAGCTTGAGGAACTGCAACAACAACAATAATAACAACATCAACATTATTATAATTTATTGTGAGTATATTTGTATACAGTAGCTACATTGGTACCCTATTCAACAACATTCATAGTGTTTACGACGGTGTGTGTGGTGTTGGTACCACATCATCATCGTATACACCAGACCACAGATGTTCTTGCATACTACCAGTTGTTTTATCTGTTTATATATATATGTGTGTATGTTTGGTACAGTCTCTAAAGAGTTTATATGTGTGTCTGTGTACAGTATATGTGTATAGTATATGTGTGTGTGGTAAAGAGGGAGGGAGAGATAATGTGTGTGTGTTTGGCAATATTTGAAGGACTCATTTTCCTTTAATTTTTTTTACAAGACAGGTTCTCTTAAGATTAACCTAATTGCCCTGTGTGATTTATATAATATACAGTTTGTATGTGTGTAGGTACAGTCAATAATAATCATCCACATATGGGTACCTCAAACAATTTACTGTCTAATGTTTTCACGTTCACATAGGATGTTATTGTTTTAAGTAGTGTGTAACTGCTTGTATTAAATTATAAGATGATAGTTAACCTAATTATTGGAAAGTTTATCATCTAAGGAACAGAGGGAAGCTGTCAAACTCTTATGTGAGTTACCCCTATATGGATGATTATATTTGACTGTGTCTGTATGTAGCTTGGATTTTGAAATATATTGTATTAAACACACATTAATCTGTTTATTTTACAGGTGTGTAGTAAGGAGAGAAAAGGAGAAGTGGACACGAGAGAGAAGAGGACACGAGAGAGAAGAGAGAGGAGAAGAGGACACGAGAGAGAAGAGAGAGGAGAAGAGGAGAAGAGAGAGGAGAAGAGGACACGAGAGAGGAGAAGAGGACACGAGAGAGGAGAAGAGGACACGAGAGAGGAGAAGAGGACACGAGAGAGGAGAAGAGGACACGAGAGAGGAGAAGAGGACACGAGAGAGGAGAAGAGGACACGAGAGAGGAGAAGAGGACACGAGAGAGAAGAGAGAGGAGGAGAAGAGGACACACGAGAGAGAGAGGAGGAGAAGAGGACACACGAGAGAGAGAGGAGACACTAATAATATACAATAGTATAATAAGAGGAAAAATAAATACAAACAAAATAACTTGCTATAATTTATTATAAAACATCTTCTTATTAACACATCATCCCACCAGGTCAATATATTAATTATTTTATACCTGAAAGAGTGTAGGGTTCAAGTAAAAATTATTGATGCTATTATAATACTCTGTGTGTGTGTGTGAGACATACCCCACACACACAGACAAGTATTATAATAAACATCAGTGATAATTACATATCTGAAAGAGTCTAGGGTTCAAGTAAAAATTATTGATGTTATAATAATACTGTGTGTGTGTCTGTATTATTATAACATCAGTGATAATTTTATACCTGTAATATGTGTCTTTAACAATAGTATGAAAGTCTTGGTGTTTTAAAACTTCTAATGGTCGATACCTTTGAGCATTGCAGAGATGCGGGTGACCACCTGATGTTATGAAGGTCTAGGTGTTTTAAAACTTCTAATGGTTCATAAGTTTGAGCATTGCAGAGATGCTGGTGACTTTCTCCCGAGGTTTGCCCAGCCTGGCTCCCTCGGTCTCCTCGTGACGGTTTAGTGTACTCCATTCATTGAAGCTCACTGCTCGGATACCTGCCCAATACAGAATCATTAATATCATCATCAATACAATAGATTATTAAATTTAACCCTATCCTATTTAACAGTCTCAGTAAATCACTTACTGTAATCTGTATGGTAATGATAACAAAAACCTGGATGATAGCTATAATCAGTTTACTAAAATATTACACCAAACACAACAGATGTACTGTATATACCAAACAGACAATTTAGGAAAAGTATTAGTAATCCCAAATTGTTCAATAAGAGAATAAGATACCTCATTGATCAGAGAAGAATGATTTAAAAAAGAGAAGCGCATCTAAGAAACCATTTTTTCATTAATCAATCCATGGGGAAGTGGTAGAGTGGTGAGTGTTCTGGACTCCATAACTTATAGTTTGGGAGATTGATTCCTCTCAGGTAAGGGCCTGAGAATATTTACTCTTCTGATTTGAGTTTCAAGCACTAACTAGAAGGCCACCGAACGTTATAAAACACACACACACACAGGTACCATAACATCCTCGCTGGTACCATAACAGCTGCAGTATTTGGGAATTACCCTCGCTTCCCTCCCTCTGTGGCTGGGTACCAGTTTGGAAGCTGTGATATGTGTATGTGTGAGTAGCAGTTGACCTGGGCCACGGTAACGGGCTTGATGAAGCATATGTCCAGTGTTGGAACATATATACAGTATATATATATAAAAAATATATATTACTGTATCAAACAAGCAAACTCACCCTTCTGTGCCAAGAGGTCCCTGATGTAGTCCTGGCCTGGTTTGTCCTCAGAGATATCCAACCGACCACTGTCCATGTCAGCCACCACAGACTTGCCTGTACTGAAGCCACTCGTCATGGTAGAGAGGATCACCCCCACTGGTCCCGTGCCAATCCAACCACTAACATACATCCCTGTAAAGTCATGATGGCACCCTGTTATAGATTCATACTGGAATACCCCTACAGATCCCCAGTCAATCCAACCACTAACATACATCCCTGTAAGTCATGATAGCACACTGTTATACTGTATACTCATACTGTATACTCATACAAGAATACCCCCACTGGTATGGTCCCAACTCAATCACTAACATACACTCCTGCACACCTATATTCATGCCTGCAAGTAATGGTAACCTCTTATTATAACTCTACGCAGTATTTTATTATTTTGGTAATTATATATTGGCTCCCTCATGTCAAGTTTTGGTGAAAATATGTTGGCTTTCTTGTGTCAAATCCTGGTCATTTTCACTAGGCTATACAGTATATAATAAACACCTGAAAGAAGTGCTATAGATGGGCTTGCTGAGAAAAGTTTGTGTATAAAGTCATAAGAATCTGCAAGGTAAAAAGTACAGAAATCTATGAACAAGATCAGAGTAAAAGAAAGTGTTTTGAGGTGATATGGGCATGTGGTAAGGAAGGATGTAAAGCAAGGATGATGATGATAATAATAATGATGAGAAAAAATGAAGAGGATGATGAAAGTCCACTCTTTAACATTACAATGACAGCCAGCAGAGCGAACTATCTTCACATTATATCAATCAGGAACCCCAGGGTGTACAGTCGCGGTCAAATATAATCATCCATATATGGGTAACTCGCGTAAAAGTTTGACAGCTTTCCTCTGTTCCTTAGATGATAAACTTTTCAATAAATAGGTTAATTACCATCTTTTAATTTAATATAAGTAGCTATACACTACTTAAAACAATAACATCATATGTGAACGTGATAACATTAGACAGTAAATTGTTTGAGATACCCATATGGGGATGATTATTATTGACCGTGACTGTACATCTACTATAAGAGGGAATGTGTGCAAATAAATAACAAACTGTGCTTATGTTCATCCTATGTCAGTCAGGGGCCCCTTAGGATGTACAGTTGCCCAAGAAAAGACTGCAACCAAATTTGGTGGTGTGTGGCAATATCTGGCAGGTGCTCCAAAGTAAACACTCGTATTTTATCAATGGATCATTCAGAACCTATAACCATTGTAAGGATTAATGTAATTAGCTGAAGCCAATAACATTCATCCATACAAAGGTTATAGGTACTGAGTGATTCATTGATAAAATACGAGTGTTTACTTTGGAGCAGCTGTCAGACATTGCCACATACCAGCAAATTTGGTTGCAGTCTTTTCTTGGGCAACTGAACATTGTAAGAGGGAGTGTGTTGAAATGAATAACAAACTGTGCTTACCATCACTCAAGGTCAGTTAGTAACAACGGGAATGTGCAATAATTCCTAGCAGATGAACTAGACACAACCCAGCCACCTGCGAGGTGGTGTAGTGCTCTCTTTATCTGGTAACACTGATTGGTTTCGAGCTTCACGAATTTGCTGGCACGAATCGAATATAGATTCCCTTTCTAGTTGTTGTTAATACATGAGAAATATCTATACAAAACCTAAAGCAATATCAGAATTTTGTTAATTTGTTTTTCCAACATGGCTATTTTGCATAGTTAATAAGTGAAATGATTACCTTTATCATGAATAGCTGAATATATTGTGTGATACAGTTGATTTATGAACCTCTGATCATATAAGCCTTCTGCACAGTATATCATTTGACAGTGTATCATACCAGTGTTTACATAACTATCAAGAAACGAGTATTTATAGAAAGGTGAATAGTGTTTAACATGAAGCTGAAAACTGGTATTGCAATCTTTTGAAATCGAATAAGTTAGATAAAGTGTGATGCATATATATATTTAAAAGTCTGTTAAGTGTAGTAGGAAAGCTGTATGGGAAGATGCTGATAAAGAGAGTCCGAGAGGGTACGGAGGCTGTGATTGGTGAAGAGCAAGGTGGCTTTAGGAGAGGAAGAGGTTGTGTGCACCAGATATTTGCAGTAAGACAGGTGTGTGAAAAGTATTTAGAGAAAAGTAAAAAGTAGTATGGGCATTTAAAGTTAAAGTTAAAGTTGCAGGGTTTTAGTTCTGGTATCTGTCTCTAATGAGACACTCTCCTGAACGTCAGCCAGGCAAGCCCAACTCCCCACCATGGTGCCCAGCCATGGCAGTAACCCCCCAGTAAACAGTTTTAACTCTCGGGCCTGGGCGAGGCTCGATCTGCCGACCTCACGGATGCAAGGCAGGCGCGTTACCACTGTACTAGCCAGGGGCTAGTACAGGTCGTCAGTGAGAGACCAGACTAAATAGTTCCCATCTTTCAGTTCTTCAACTATCCCTATTTTCATTTTATTTCCTACCTGCTTGCTGTCACACCTCTCTATCACCTTTTTCTGGCGCTATAGGACCTCCATGTTGCGGCGCCTAATATCCATCAATAAAAATAAAATAATGATACGGCGTTAGTGGCGGAGTCAGAGAAGAAACTGAGTATGTTAGTGCAGGAGTTTGGACGGGTGTGCAGGAGGAGGAAACTAAAAGTGAATGTGGCAAAGAGCAAAGTAATGAGATGTAGGAGAGCAGCAGAGGATAGAAGGATAAATATAATGCTACTGTAGTTGGTGATATATTGGAGGAGGTGGAGTGCTTTAAGTATTCGGGGTCAGAGGTGATGGTGGATGGCAAAATAGAGACAGAGATAAATTCAAATGAGGTAGGAAAGGTGCTAGGTCGATGGTTGGCCAAACTCTCTATATCAACAGCTCTGCCTCCCAAAACCACACAACGCCATCTTTGAAATGAACTTTAATTAAGGAAGAGTCATGTTCACTACAGAGGGAGAGAGTTGATGAACCAAACAGAGTATGCAAACATACACACACACATTTTTGTCACATTTACGATATTTTGATACTGAGTTGCCCAGTCGGAACTGTGAGAGACTGTACCAGTGTTGTCATTAAAGTGTGTGTGTGTGTGTGTGTGTGTGTACGGGTAAGTTTCTGTTTGTGTGTGTGAGTGTGTGTGTGTGTGTGTGTACGGGTAAGTTTCTGTTTGTGTGTGTGAGTGTGTGTGTGTGTGTGTGTACGGGTAAGTTTCTGTTTGTGTGTGTGTGTGTGTGTGTGTGTACTTACCTTCCAGACCCATCACTCTGCTATCAATGTGTTGAATGGTAGCAGTGTTGTCATTGAAGGGTATGGATGGGTGTATACTAACTCCTTGGTACCCTATACTCCTCAGCACCAGACCACACTCCATCACTTCTGTCTCTGTGTTTGTTACTGCTCTCTCCAGTCCTGGCTCTCCCTCAAGCCTGGTTGGGTTAGCTTGCTTTCAGGGGAGGAAATAGTTTTAGTTCATTAGAGTGCTTTGATTCCTCCAAAGTAAGTAAGTATGCCAGGAAACAGGACCAGATTAACCAAAATAATCGTTACCTGTAGCTTGGACCAGTTTGGAGGAATCAGTTGCTCCATAATATACTAAATAATTTACTTACTTAATTAAGGCAAGAACAAGTTATTAATATGGTTGTATTGTGTTGAACTGTACTGTATTGGGATGGGATGGGATGGGATGGGATGGGTTGGGTTGGGATGGGATGGGATGGGATGGGATGGGATGGGATGGGATGGGTTGGGTTGGGTTGGGTTGGGTTGGGATGGGATGGGATGGGATGGGATGGGATGGGTTTGGTTGGGATGGGATAGTACCATGTTGGCAAATCTGGAGCAACTTATTTAATCTTTCAAAATATTCCAACAGGCCAGCCACTATTATTTTTGTTAATTTGGTCCTGTTTCCTGGCATAGTTTGGAGGAATCAAGGAACTTCAATGGAATGTGCCAAAAGTGTATTCCTCCTTTATCCAATGTTGTTTGCATTAGTACTTACAGTAACATCTTGTTTTACACTGTTGTTATAATGTAGGTGTGTTTTATATTGTGTTTTATTAACCCACCTACTGTACATTACACCCTTATTTCCTTTGTGGGAGGAAAAAGAGTAAAGGTGGAGAAATCATGAAACAGCGATGAAATTGAGAAGGAATATAACCAAGGAGAGTATAGTAGAAAATGAGCTTAGTTTGAATGGATTGGAAGAAAGGAATTTTGAAAGCTTATGGAAACTATACTAGGAAAGCATGGTTAAGAATGTACAAGAAATAGACTATGTGGACAGGCCAAAGTTCCTAGTGGTAGTGTAGTGACCAGACCAAACATGAGAGATAAAGGCAGAATTCAAAAGCGGCAAAAGTCCTGTCGCCTCACTTGCTTCACCGAGGCATGTGATGTTCATAGACTAGAGATTATCAAGTGTAGAAAATGTGCATATTTCTCGAGTCCATGAAAACTGCCTGTCTCGGTGAAGCAAGTGAGACGACAGGACTTCTGCCGCCGACTGTACTTCTTTGGTTTACCCGGTAGAAGCACTGCCTGGTATCTCTATGGTCCGAGGTTCGATTCCCTGTGGGTACGGCAAGATCATTTAAGGGACCCCGTGATGTAGTCAGAAAATTGGAGATAAATGAGTCCTTCAAATATTGTCACGAAACACCACCTATATGGAAGAAGCTTGTTTTGTGGTATGGTCAGGGGGAATCAGAAGGAGACAAATTCTCATACACGATCACAGGGTACTTAAACGGATCAATTTCTGGGTCTGACTGAACTTGGTCGTTTGATTTCGTACCCCTACAGTAGGAAGGGTACAGTGTGTGTGGCAGGATGCTGAGGTAAGAGAGTGGCTGAGGTTAAGTGAAAGAAATGGCTGATGTGGATAAATGAAAGGAACTCAGTGCAGAAGAGAAGAAAGCATACAGAGAGGAAAAAGCACAGTTGGTGTTAAATATAATCATCCATATTGGGGTAACTCATGTAAGAGTTTGACAGCTTCCCTCTAGATCCTTAGATAATAAACTTTCCAATAAATAGGTTAACTGCCATCTATTAATTTAATACAAGTAGCTACACACAACTTAAAACAATAACATCATATGTGAATGCGAAAACATTAGACAGTAAATTGTTTGAGATACCCATATGTGGATGATTATTATTGACCGTGACTGTACTATCTTTCTTCTTTACTAACCTGTTGATGGCAAGTTTAATTCCTGTGACTGCCTGGTGTTCATTTGCCAACACCTGGATGGGACTGCGTAGGAAGGACAGACTCCAGGTGCGTTGTGCTGTGGTCAGATTGTTGGGGTTCGCTGGGTCAAGTCCAGTCTTGGCCAACAGTTCTAGCAGTCTTTTGCGGGGCCGAGGCAGATCTGAAACAAAACAAACAAACAAACACTAGTTCAATAGTTTCATTATTCATTAGTCTCTTATGGGACCTAAGCAGGTCTGAAAATAAACACTGGTTAGTACAGCAAGCTCTGGTTGTTGTTGAAGTTCCTCAATTAAACTGTCTGGCTGAGCAGCCCCAAGACCCTGAACTAGTCTTTCTCACAGTGTCCTCCAAGAGTGTATGTAGTGTTGTTGACAAATGTGGTTGTCTGCGTTGTACAGTAGTTTTCCATAATGTGTTTAAAAGAATGGGATGCTGTGTTGCATCCTGGACAGGCATCCACAATATGTCCATCCAGCTTCTTCTATGTGGGAAGGGCCGGGTGGTGGCCACATCGAAGAAATGACTGATATATTTCTCATGTGGTAAGTTACACATGTTGTTAGAATAGAATCTGGTTCAGAATGCAACTATCTTTTTTTACCTGGTATAATATCTCTGAGGTGAGGGTTTATTTACCTGGTATAATATCTCTGAGGTGAGTATAGTGTTGAGGGTTTAAGTGAGGTTGACATCCAGGCAGTTTAATCATTTCTCTGAGTTCTTTGATGGTAAAGGCTACATGTTGTGGTCCTCTGCGTCCCACCAAGGTCACTCGACGCACTCGGCTCTCACTCAGTCTGTTCAGTACTGCCTCAGGAATGTCTGTTTTCTGTGTAAGACATGGGGGGAATTAAGATATGGGGGTGAATAAAACATGGGGGAATGAGAAATGGGGGAATAAGACATGGGGAAAATAAGACATGGGGGGAATGAGATATGGGGGGAATGAGAAATGGGGGGAATAAGACATGGGGAAAATAAGACATGGGGTGAATAAGACATAGGAGGAATAAGACATGAAGGAATAAGACATGGAGGAATGAAACATGGGGAAAATAAGACATGGGGGGAATAAGACATGGAGGAATGAAACATGGGGGAAATAAGACATGGGGAAAATAAGATATGGGGAAAATAAGATATGGGGTGAATAAGACATGGGGTGAATAAGACATGGGGAAAATAAGACATGGGGAAATTAAGACATGGGGAAAATAAGATATGGGGTGAATAAGACATGGGGAAAATAAGACATGGGGAATTAAGTCACGAGTATAGCAACAGTACCGTCTCAGGGATGTATGTCTGTTTTGTGTTGTGTGTAAAGTATAATAATGAACATTTTTCAATAAGTTTCATCATCTTGTAACGACACGAGCTGATCTACTGTAGCCAATTTTTTTTTTTGAGGGGGGGGGGGGGGGGGGTCAGATGAATAAGCTCCCCCCCACCCCCCTTCCCATGAAAATGTCTGGCACCCATTATGGCCTGTGTGTGTGTGTGGGTGTGTGTATGTGTGTGTGTGTGTGTGTGTGTGTGTGTGTGTGTGTGTCAGCCAGGCCTGTCACAATAGCTTGACAAAGATCAGTTAGCGTCAGAAAGTTTCGTCTGTTGCAACCTGCTGCCTGTGTGTGTGTGTGTGTGTGTGTGTGTGTGTGTGTGTGTGTGTGTGTGTGTGTTCTGGGCCGGCTGCACCTCAAGCTGTCAATTGTGTTAACAACATCTCCCATTGTTCCATTTTTCTAACATGACAGTAACAGAGGTAAAGTACAGAGAGCAACTGTAGACATACTTTGTGCTTACATTATCAACACAAGTAATCAATAGTTCAGTAATATCTGTAGGTATTTTGCTTTTGCAATGTTTTTTTAGTATCTATAAGATAATAAGAGATTATCTATGGCTTATTATTTGACAAGAATGCTTACAAAATTGGAGTGTAGCCCTGAGGGTTTACCAAACAAATACATTACAACTCAAACATATACATTACCACTCAAACAAATACTGTACATTATCACTCAAACAGATATATTACCACTCAAACATATACATTACCACTCAAACAAGTATATTAGCACTCAAACATATACATTAGCACTCAAACATATACATTAGCACTCAAACATATACATTAGCACTCAAACATATACATTAGCACTCAAACATATACATTACCACTCAAACAAATATATTAACATCAAAACAACAAATACATTACCCCTCCAACAAACAAATGCCGACTATCTAACTAACCCTTAAGGCATCAAGAGGTGTGAGTAGTATCCTGGCCACATCCACGGCCACATTGCCCTGCCCCACCACCACCACCGACTCCACACCAAGGTCAACGTCAAGATCAGTGTCCTCAGGCAGTCCATTGTACCAACCCACCAGGCGCCGAGCAGACACCACGTTGGGTAAACACTCGCCGGGTATGTTGAGTGTACGGTCTCTGGATGCCCCGTAGCTCTGCATGGGTACACAGAAAAAAGAATAATTAGTATTTACTGTACATGCATGCCTTCTTAAGTGTACCAGGGAAGGTGTGTGGGAAGGTTCTTACTGAAAGACTGACTGAACTAACAGGGAATAAAGTCAGTGAGGAGTAGGGAGGGTTAAAAAAGGGTAGAGGATGTGTGGACCAGATATTTGCATTAAAATCAATAGTGGAGAAATATATATTGGGAAGGGTTGGAAGTTGTATGCTGCCTTCATGGACTTGGAAAAGGCATCTGATAGGGTTGATAGGAGAGCTATGACAAAATGTTAAGCATTATATAAACTCACCATAACCACAGCATGGTAGGCAGATCTGAGTTGTGTCAGTGGTATAACAGAACCACCGTCCACTCCCACCGACACATTTCCCAGGAAGGAGAAGCGAGGGTTACTGGCCGTCTGTGTGAAAGTATTGATGCAGTTCTTCACCTCGGGATGGTCCGGGGCAACACCATACCTCACCAGACCAAACGGCACAGGCAGACGCTCGTACATATCAACACGGGCACTGGCATGGCTCTGTGTGTAGGGTATAGATGGGTTTAGTGTGTGTGTGTGTGTGTGTGTGTGTGTGTGTGTGTGTGTGTGTGTGTGTGTGTGTGTGTGTGTGTGTGTGTGTGTGTGTGTGTGTGTGTGTGTGTTTGTTTGTGTTTGTTTGTGTGTAATCTATTCCATTCGTCTATTACTCTATTTGGAAAACTATATTTTTGTACTGTACATCTTTATCTGTGTGTGTGTGTGTGTGTGTGTGTGTGTGTGTGTGTGTGTGTGTGTGTGTGTGTGTGTGTGTGTGTGTTTGTTTGTGTGTGTGTGTAATCTATTCCATTCGTCTATTACCTACTCTATTTGGAAAACTATATTTCTGTACATCTTTATCTGTGTGTGTGTGTGTAAGCAGTACCTTTAGTATCTGTTGGGCCGTGTAGAATCCAGCAGGTCCACTACCAATGATGCATACATGAGGGACCTTTGATGCTTTCCTCCCCCTGGTGGTGGAGTTTGTATTGGTGGAGGAGGGGATGGTGATAGAGTTAGAATTGGTGGTGGTGGTGGTGTTTGTTGATGTTTGGATGGTATTGGTGGTCAGTGAGGTTCTCTTTAACAAGCCTCTGGTTCTAAACATCATGTTCCGTGTCAAAGATGGAACCAGCATTATTATGACCTGCAAGCAAAAAAATTATTATTACCGGTACTATTATTATTAGGTAACTTCAGTATAAATAAAAAAAAAGTTTTGGAACTGTATGGAACCAGCATTATTATGACCTGCAAGCAACAAAATTCTTCTTCTTCTTCTTATTATTATTATTAGGCAACTTCTGAATAAATAAATAAAACAAGTTTTTTCCAACACTCACTGTCCATTTCTCTCTGTTGTTGTGATATGAATGATAATTATGATGGTCTATTATATTTACCAATGTTTCCCTGCCATCTAAATCCCCCACTGACTGACTTACTATTACAGTACTGTACATAAGAATCAGCAGATCTAGAATATCTGACTGTCTCGTTGGTTTACTGTATACAGCCGGCAGCATAAATTCACATCCATTTCATGTATTTAGTATTGCTAATATGACTAGAGAGTTGCATACTGAACAAGTTTCTATTTCAACAACATACTGTACGTAATTTACCATTTGAGAACTATATCTGACATCTCTGTATAAAAATTGTATTACATCACCACTATAGCTAATACATAAGTATTGTAGGTGGAAATGAAGCGAACTTATGCTGCCGACTGTACAGTAAATGTTATAAAAACAATATATTCACTTCTCACTGACTGGAACATGACCCAGTTTAGTCACTTTGATCAAAGTACGGGACTCTGTGATGTACAGTACAGTAGTTAGAAAATTAGGTGTTAGCAAGTCCTTCAAACACTGCCAAGAAACACCATTCATGTTTAAAGGGAAAATACAATTCTGTTAGGAAATTTCTGCCTATCTTTGGACATTTGAAAATTGAAAAAAAAAGAACGAATTTAGCGTGCATAATTTTTATATTACAGTACAGTATAGTATATGGATTTAGTAGGTTACTCTCCCTGGCTACCACATGACACCAATAGAAATAAAACTGCACCATTATCAACAGTTATTCACTAAAATATATAAAAAATATCCGAAGTTAGGGTGTTTTATGTAAATTCTGTAAATTTACCATATTTTCTTCAATAGCATTTACTCCTCAAATGCCCCATTTCCAAGATATTCAAATGGGGCATTTAGAAATTAGCCTGACCATACCTAACCTAACCTAGACCGCATTAGACTACTGGGACTTAACCTGGTCAAACTACCAGGACCTAACCTGGGCAAACTACCTGGAAATAACCATGGTAAAGTACACTCTTCAAAAAAAAGTCTTGGAACCACCCCTATTGCTAGTGCTATGTATAGTTGGTAAGCCTATTCCACTGACGATAATACTTACTCTCATTCTAACACCACACAAATCCTTTACTAATAGCATTACAAATGAATGATCACATTTTTAATCACTGGAATCACTCTCACTCTCTCACTCCACTCTCACTATTCTTTCCTGTATTTCTCTAACTCATTTGAAAATAAAAGAGAAAATAAAAAATGAATTTAATGGGAATAGAAGAACATATGGTACAGTACAAGATAGACAGATGTGGACAGCAGTCATCGCCCGTCCAACTCCATCCTAAATGGGAAAATACGGACGTTAAACGAAAATGAATGAATGATGAATGAACTCCACTCTCACTATTCTTTCCTGTCTTCTTCAAAGAATGGCCAGCCGTCCCCATCTGCTTCCGAATTAGTTTAACCTCGTCTGACCTAACCTAATAAGAACTGAGGCAAACTACCGAAACCTAACCTTGGCAAAATACGGGGCTGGATGTAAACATTTGGCGGCCATCTTGAATTCATATTATTATACTGAAAGCAACGGTTCACGTTAAGGGGAGAGTATATTTTTGGTACATCGGAGTGCCTTGATTCCTCCAAAATATGCCAGGAAACAGGACCAGATGGATAAAAATAAAGGAGTCCAGTTGCTTGGAATAGTTTGGAGGAATCAGTTGCTCCAAATTTGCCAACACTGTACTTCCCCCTTAATGCACTTGCGACGGAAATACCCAATAAGGAAATGACATACATGTATTTAGAAGTATATATATTTATTTGACAAAAACAAAATAATAATGGGAGTGATTATGGACAAACGCTGGTAAATATTGAATGAATTACCGTTATTGCATATGGTTTTTCTACCTTCATTACCCACTAATTTAGAACATTCTAAGATTATTTTATTCTATGGCATTTCCTCCACAAATGCCCTATTTCTAAGATAGGGCATATTCAAATGGGGCATTTTGAAATTAGCCTGACCTGACCTAACCTAGACCACAGCAGACTACTGGGACCTAACCTGGGCAGACTACTGGGACCTAACCTGGGCAGACTACCGGGACCTAACCTGGGCAGACTACCGGAAAATAATCGTGATAAAGCACAATAAATGACTGGGGTAAAATACTGGGACCCAGCCGGATCTGGCAACACTGCTGCAAAACGGTAATTTTTTCAATAAATACCGGTAATTCGGTATCATTACAGAATAACTGGGTGTTTAGTTAGGCTTGAGCAGTATTACCACATTAGGTTAGGTCCTGGAAATTGTCCCAGTCACTTTATGATAGGTTTACACTGGTTATACCCGGTAGTTTGCCCAGGTTAGGTCCCGGTAGTCTGCTGTGGTCTAGGTTAGGTCAGGTCAGACTAGTTTCCAAATTATGTTTGTAAACGGGGCATATCTCGAAAACGAGGCATTTCCGAGAGAAACACCATAGATGAAAAGTGTGTTAGAATGGTCCAAAATAATGGATAATTATACTAATATATACAATATAGTGAACCCAGGTTTTCTATAAATTTACCGGTAATTCCTTCAATAAATACCAAACTAAGAACAGTACTTACCGAACTTAATTAGTTTTTCCTTTGGTTACTTAGAATCACTGACACACACACACACACACACACACACACTCACACACAACTGGAACAATGGGATTATTAGTTACTAGTAGTAGTAGTGACGTTAACACACACACACACACACACACACACACACACTGAGTCCGGTATATAATAATTCTTCTTTATATTTGCTATATTTTCTGTATTTTCAAATAATAATAGTTCACCAATCTTGTCTTTTGTATATGGTTGTTGGAATAATCTTGATTCGTTCCGTATTTTCTGTAATTTCGGACAATAAAGTAAAAAATGTTCAAGTGTTGTTTGTTTACTGTTGACAGTGTTACCAGATCAGTTAGTTGCACTGTTGCCAGTGAAAGTTTACAGAATACCCATGGAGGTATAATCTAAGAGGAGGCGGCATGACGTCACAGAGGTGAAGCCAGTTTTCTATTGGTCGGCTGTAAAAACAAACCTCAGCTGATCACGTCGGACCATCAATTTCACCAACATTCTTTGCCATTGTTTATGATAATGCTGGCGTGTTCAGCATATGGGTGTACCCAGAGAGACAGGAGTCTTTCTACTACATTTCATATGTATGTTAAGAAAGTCATATAGAAAAATATACGACAGAAATTGACAAATCAACGAAGTGAATTTCATCACCTGCCTCGCACACCGCGACACGTACCCATGTCCTGTAGAATATTAATACTGTAAACATAAAAACTGTAAAGCCAAGGCTATTATAGTGTTGTGATATTAACTATTAATGTACATGACATAAAATTATGGGAAATTTCATTAAAAAAAAAATATTTGTATTGTTCTGGTACTGACCAATTAGTACTTTGTCATTTCTCCTTTCATATTAATAACCTCTTGCAGACGTCTAGGCATAGACCTAGCTAATTTTTCAAAATAGGATCTATCCAGTAAAGCAAGAAGGATATGCGTTATGGTTGTGGATTGCCTGACAGTTCGCCTGTATATTTCTTTAATTGGCACTTTTCCTTCCCTTAGTAACAAAATATGGACCCTTTCCTCCTTGCTAGTTGTTGTAGCACCCATGGCAATGCACTAGGTTAAATCTAAGGGCCACCAGAATCACGGGGAAAAGATTCACTTTGAAAACAATCTGAGCACAAAAAAAGTCAGTGCACTGATTCCACCCAGACAGACATAACTAGTAAATTTTGAAATCTGTCTGGCAGAGGGCAGCATCAATAGGTTGTTAGGATACCGCCCTCTTACCTACCTACCTCTCTGCCAAATATAAAGGGCAATGTCTCTTGTATCTCTGGGGAGTAGTGAAGATGCCACATTTTATAGTAAAATCGTTAAAAATTGTATAAATTTGCATAAATTAGCGTTTTTGAAGTTTTGAAAGTTGCAATTTTTAATATACATTGATAAAACATTATGAAATATGCTAAAACATTCATAATACAATCTCTCAACACTCGAGTTATCCTTCAGGCCAACCCTAACTTAGGCACAAATAGGTCCCCCCATGGAGCCAGTTTATCTTTTATAACCCTGTCAATGCTATATATACGTCAGGTTATACATTAATAGTTAATATCACAACACTATAATAGCCTTGGCTTTACAGTTTTTGTGTGTACAGTATTAATATTCTACAGGACATGGGTACGTGTCGCGGTGTGCGAGGCAGGTGATGAAATTCACTTCGTTGATTTGTCAATTTCTGTCGTATATTTTTCTATATGACTTTCTTAACATACATATGAAATGTAGTAGAAAGACTCCTGTCTCTCTGGGTACACCCATATGCTGAACACGCCAGCATTATCATAAACAATGGCAAAGAATGTTGGTGAAATTGATGGTCCGACGTGATCAGCTGAGGTTTGTTTTTACAGCCGACCAATAGAAAACTGGCTTCACCTCTGTGACGTCATGCCGCCTCCTCTTAGATTATACCTCCATGGGTTTAGCCGTATGATGTTCATTTTTTTTCTATTGATAGATATTCATCAGAAAACAAAATGATTAACTTTTGGGCAAAGTCGCTGTAATGTACACTCGTGATACATAATTTCTGACCAGAGTGTGAGGAACAGAAAGCTTCGAATCGCCTGGTATTGTTCATTTCCAAACCCAGTACACCTATAGAGGCTAAGTTCGAATGCAGAGTGTGTGTGTGTGTGTGTGTGTGTGTGTGTATTGCTCATTTCCCCCACCCAGTACACCTATAGAGGCTGAGTTCGAATGCAGGGTGTGTGTGTTTGTGTGTGTGTGTGTGTGGTGCCTGCCGTTCGCCTCTGGTCAGAAATTGGGTACCACGAGTGTACAGTTGCCAAAAATGGTATTGCGACAACTATTGAGGTTTAAGGAGCGGTGTTGCCAACGAATAATATCTTAGCCTATTTATTGGTAACGAAAAAAGGGAGTTAAAGGGAGGGTATAGTTTTGGCATTTTTGGAGATAATGATTCCTCCAAACTATTCCAGGCAACAGGATACCATTACTTTTCTTCATCTGGGTCTGTTTCCTGCCATACTTTGGAGGAAACAAGTTGCTCTAATGTACCAAAATTATACTTTTCTCCTTAATTAAATTGTGAAAGGTTTACACGAGTGAGTGTCACCTCAATGTGGATTATAATTATTAATGTCCACGACTTTGGGGTGGGTAGAAAGCCTGTCCCCCCTATTCCCGCACCCCCCTAACACCCCCACCCCCACCCCACCCCCACCCCACCCCTATTGTGTCCTTATCTAATGTACAGTCACACACACACACACACACACGTTACGTACTATACAGCCACAATCAAATATTTATCCACTCACACGTTCCTTCCATCGTAGTAAATATCTTGGTAATAAAGAACAACACGTGTATGTATGATTTTGCAGCACCTCATAATAATAATTGAGGGGGTTGAGTTGACGTAAGGTGTTGTTGTATGATTTATTTTGATATGATACTTATTTATTTGTTTTGCAGCACCTCATAATAATAATAATTGAGGGGGTTGAGTCGACGTAATTAAGGTGTTATCTTATGATTATATTTTTATATGATACTGATTTATTTGCATGATGAAAGGAAAGTGTCGGTGGTTATTTGATTGTGGGAAGAGGTGTCAGAGAATTGGGACAGCAAGCACCAATGAAATACAAGGAACGGAGGGACAATTGAAGTACTGAAAATGATTAGCCAGAGCTGATGGAGCGCCAAAACCCTTAATTAAAGTACACTCGTGATACATAATTTCTGACCAGAGTGTGAGGAGCAGAAAGCTTCGAATCGCCTGGTATTGCTCATTTCCCCCACCCAGTACACCTATAGAGGCTGAGTTCGAATGCAGAGTGTGTGTGTGTGTGTGTGTGTATATTGCTCATTTCCCCCCAACCCAGTACACCTATAGAGGCTGAGTTCGAATGCAGCGTGTGTGTGTGAGTGTGTGTGTGTGTGTGTGTATTGCTCATTTCCCCCCAACCCAGTACACCTATAGAGGCTGAGTTCGAATGCAGAGTGTGTGTGTGTGAGTGTGTGAGTGTGTGTGTGTGTGTGTGTGTGTATTGCTCATTTCCCTACTATTTATAATGAGTCGGTGTATAGTAAACCCTTTATTATCCTCTGGGTTGTTGGGTGTGTTATAATAAGAGGACTGACTTACTTACCGTACACACATTCTTCACAAACAAACAGTGCAATTCAATAGAAATGAAAGTTAAAAAAATGTATAGTTTGTTGACAAGCAGACAGTAAAATATTATTATTACTGTCCGATTGTCAACAAACTTATAAATTTTGCTCTCCTTCCTTCCTGTTGTAGTTATATACCTTAACAACAACAACAACAACAACAACAACAACAACACAATATTTACGACAGCAGCAGCAGCAGCAGACACAACACAAAAAAGCCCCAAACGTGAAGAAACACAAACACACACACACACACACACAAAGTACTCAAGTCAATAGTTATTTTTAAAAGGGGGTACAGACAGTAGTAGACTATCGTGTTGTTGGTGGTAAATCTAGAACAACCCATTTCCCTAAACTATTCCAAGCAAAGACATGTAGTTCTCTATTATTTTTGTTTATCTGGTCTTGTTTCCTAACTTGTTTTTCGAGGAGTAAAGCCACAATCAAATATTTATCCACCCACACTTTCCTTCCATCGTAGTAGTAAATATTTTGGTAATAAAGAACAACACGTGTATGATTTTGCAGCACCACATAATAGAAATAATAATAATAATAATATCCACCCACACTTTCCTTCCATCGTAGTAGTAAATAACTTGGTAATAATGAACAACATGTGTATGATTTTGCAGCACCTCATAATAATAATAATTGAGGGGGTTGAGTTGACGTATATAAGGTGTTGTTGTATGATTATATTTTGATATGATACTGATTAGTAATAAAGAACAACACGTGTATGATTTTGCAGCACCTCATAATAATAATAATTGAGGGGGTTGAGTTGACGTAAGGTGTTGTTGTTGTATGAATATATGTTGATATAATACTGATTTATTGGTTTTGCAGCACCTCATAATAATAATAATTAAGGGGGTTGAGTTGACGTAAGGTGTTGTTGTTGTATGATTATATTTTGATATGATACTGATTTATTTACTACGATGGAAGGAAGGTGTTGGTGTGGGTATTTATTTGATTGTGGGTGTACATTGCTTGCCCTGCTAACCCACCAATAAACTGCTTTGTTTTGGTACGTGAGGGTTGGTTGGAAATAAACTACTGTACCCAGAAGAACCTGATCTAATGTGCCCTGATTTGGTTGCCAACACACACACACACAGAGAGAGAGAGAGAGAGAGAGAGAGAGAGAGAGAGAGAGAGAGAGAGAGAGAGAGTAGAGTGGACTGACAATAAACTAATATTTCATTACACAAAACAGTCCCGAAATGCTAAATATGAGAGTGACTGTGTGTGTGTGTGTGTGTGTTGCAGCATAGTAGGTGTGTGTAGGTGTGTGTTTCAGCATATTATATATATAAATATATATACAAGCACTGGGCTTCGCCCACCACGGCTGCGCCATGGGTGCTTTTGCCTGCGGCGCTGCTCGCTTCGCTCACCCCCCACCCCCCAATCAGATGTCACAACAGGCAGTGAAGATGTCAAGTAGTGAAGATGTGTTGAACCCCCCCCCACCCCCACCCCAATCAGATGTCACACCAGGTAGTGAAGATGTCAATACCTATCTCTGCCAAATATAAAGGGCAATGTCTCTTCCACTTAATAGTGAAAATGTTAGCACATATCCTGATGTCAAACTGGGTAGTGAAGATGTCAATACTTATCTCTGGTGAGTAGTGAAGATGAAACATTTTATCGTGGAATCGTAAAAAGTAAAATAAATTGATTGAAACCATGAGATTTTTTGAAAGTTTGGAAAGGTTGCAATTTTTAAGATACAACAAACAATGATTGATAGTCACATGATCATATTCTAGGTTAGCTATAAAACTCTATATGCTATGATTGTATAACCTGAAGAAATAAACAAACAAACTAGACTAGACTAGACTAGATCAACATAAACATAAACATAAACATAAACAGACAGGCAGTGAAAGAATGGAAAGAATGGAAGCAAAACCAAGCCTTCTCGTGGAGGTCAGAGATGGAGAAGCACCAACATGGCTCCACGAGAAAATGTCTCACTATAAACCAACTTGTGATAGCCAAGCCATTAATCTCCTCCTTCACTTCACCATGACTGAATGTGGCTTCGAGTGTAAAGGGGATGATAATGGTGGTCCTCCGTCTGGTTGGCAGGACAGGTTTGCTATATTTATGTACAACAGTCGTGCCTTTCCAATTTTCGAGTGTGTTCTGGTACTCATGACTAAGACGGGAGTGAAGCAGATTGTGGCCTACTTCCCGGATCAGGAGGATGAGCTTGATTTTACTGTAAATGTGGTGATGAAAGACTACATCAAACACACAACAACAACACAAACTCCAATCACATGTGAGGACCTTGTCAATGTGTCACAGTTTGCCCAGACTTTGAAAGACAGACTCATTTTTCCACTCCAAATGTCTGCCCACTCTATATTTGGATTACCTGCACCTTGGCACCTCGTTGTAATGCCCGATGAATTGCTGATGATGATAACGAGCCTATTGGACTACAGGGATGTTGTGGCACTGAGGGGAACCTGTCACAGATTACACTCTCTGATGGATGATGACAAACTTTGGATGAATCTGTACAAGAGAGATTTTATAAACGTGTATGATGATGGTAAATATATGCCATACAACCATAAGTGGATAGTCAAATACAGGGAAGCAATGATACGACTCAAAGAATAGAACTCACTGATGAAGGAACGTGTAAAGTCTATGTACGACCCCTACCCTGGTATAAATCCCTATGGACCCCTCCCAACCCCACAGTACCCCTACCTACGCCCCTACCCTCATCCCGTCCCCGATCCATTCTTCGACCCTGATAGTCCCTACTTCCAAGGTGAAGTTCCTCCAATGCAAGGTGCCTTCCCTGAGGTGCCTGACCCCCTTGGACCCCTTGGACCCCCTGGACCCTTCAGATCATCCCCTGCAAACCCCTTCCAACCTCGCTTCAGGCCACCTCGTCCCAGGAACCCACGAGGACCAAGATTTGATTATTTGTAAATCTCTGCTTGCTTGTTATGAGGTTCTTGCACACCCATACCACCATTGTTAAGGGACCCTGTGATGTAGTCAGAATATAGGAGGTTTGGGGAGTCCTTCAAACATTGCCATGAAACACCACCTATATGGAAGGAGCTTGTTTCGTGGCATGGTCAGGAGGAATCAGAAGCCTCCAATTTCCAAACACGATCACAGGGTCCTTAAGGGAGATTGTGGTTGAGTAAAACAGACAGTACTTCTCATTAACAGGTATAAGTGTTTTGATCAAGGACCCTCTATACGACACACTGATAAGTAAAGTTCTCTTGACCTACTACACACACACACACACACACATCCACCACACACACACACACACACACACACACTACACACACACACACACACACACACACACACACACACACACACACACACACACACACACACACACACACACACACACACACACACACACACACACACACACACACACACACACACACACACACACACACACACACACACACACACACACACACACACACACACACACACACACACACACACACACACACACACACACACACTCACACACAACTGGAACAATGGGATTATTAGTTACTAGTAGTAGTAGTGACGTTAACACACACACACACACACACACACACACACACTGAGTCCGGTATATAATAATTCTTCTTTATATTTGCTATATTTTCTGTATTTTCAAATAATAATAGTTCACCAATCTTGTCTTTTGTATATGGTTGTTGGAATAATCTTGATTCGTTCCGTATTTTCTGTAATTTCGGACAATAAAGTAAAAAATGTTCAAGTGTTGTTTGTTTACTGTTGACAGTGTTACCAGATCAGTTAGTTGCACTGTTGCCAGTGAAAGTTTACAGAATACCCATGGAGGTATAATCTAAGAGGAGGCGGCATGACGTCACAGAGGTGAAGCCAGTTTTCTATTGGTCGGCTGTAAAAACAAACCTCAGCTGATCACGTCGGACCATCAATTTCACCAACATTCTTTGCCATTGTTTATGATAATGCTGG
>JAWZYT010002909.1:145000-174614 GCA_034508575.1 Petrolisthes manimaculis | reverse complement strand
TGTTTGTAGTAGGGGGGGGGGGTAGACCGTGGTAGTGGTGGGAATGTTTATGGTAGTAGGGTGTTAGTGGTAGGAATAGAGGGGGTTGTGGTAGTGAGGTTATTGTTATAGTAGTTATAGTGGTGGTAGAAGGGGGGGGAATGGTAGTGCAAGTTGTGGTTGTACATTGTGGTAGTGGTGGGAACTGTGGTAGTGGGGGGAGTGGGGGTATGGACTGGGAGGGAGTGGGGGAGTGGGGGTATGGACTGGGGGGAGTGGGGGTATGGACTGGGAGGGAGTGGGGGAGTGGGGGTATGGACTGGGGGGAGTGGGGTTATGGGGGTATGGACTGGGGGGAGTGGGGGTATGGACTTGAGGGGGGGGGGAGGTAGGGGAAGGAGGTGGGTAGCCTTGAGACCCGTTAGAGTGCCACAGTCAGCCTTGTCCCCTTCTCTCTCTCTCTCTCTCTCTCTCTCTCTCTCTCTCTCTCTCTTTCTCTCTCTCTCTCTCTCTCTCTCCCTTCCAACCATTCAATATAACCTCCCTACCTATATATCCTCCCTATCTCCCTTCCTACCTATCAAAATATATCCTCCCTACCTATATATCCTCCTATATATCTCCCTTCCTACCTATCAATATATCCTCCCTACCTCCCTTCTTACCTATTAATTATATCCTCCCTATCTCTCTGCCTCCTTTCCTATCTCCCTCTCTATCTATATTATCTCCTACCTATCTTCCTGCCACCCTTTCTTGCTTCATATCCTCCCTTTTCTTACCTTGTATGTCTATTATACCCCAAACCCTAACTAAACTTTTACTACTGACAGGACACGTGTGAACAACAAAACATTTTACAATTTAACTTTTTTCTCACAATAACCAAAATCATATTAGTTAATTACCAACAACAAGAATACACAGTCAACACACAACAACACACAGTCACCACACAGTTAACACACAACAACACACAACAACACACAACACACGACACACAACAAGACACAGTTAACACACAACAACACACAGTTAACACACAACAACACACAGTCAACACACAAAAACACACAACAACACACAACAACAAACACACAACCGTAATCCTTGAAAGAAGCGTCTTGTGTGTTCCATCTCACCTCTTCTTATAATATCTTTAAGTTCATCCCTTTTCATTATACAGTATAAGTTTAATAGTTTGGCCTTGAGTGAGGGGTATGTTATGGTCGTCAATATGTCTGTATGTCTGTCTGTCTGTCAATCTGTCCGCAAAGTTATAGTGCGTTATCTATTTTCGATATTCATGAGAGACAGAGACAGAGAGAGAGAGAGAGAAAGAGAGAGAGAAGAGGGACAGGACACACACACACACACACACACACACCGAGGGGAGCCGAGGTTATAAATACCAGTTAATTTGATGTCAAGGAAGGATGTTATTATGTCCTATGTAACAACTCTTAGTATTTCCTGGAACACTGGTATCCTGTCCTGGTGTGGGGTCTGGTGGAGGGAAGGGTGGGAAGGGTGGAGGAAAGAACAACAAATTAAGAAAAGGAGGGATTGAAGGGGAAGAGGAAGGAGAGGGAGAGAGGAAGGGTAGGGAGTTAGGAAGGGGAGGGAGATAGGAAGGGGAGGGAGTGAGGATGGGGAGTGAGGAAAGGTAGGGAGTTAGGAAAGGGAGGGAGTAAAGAAGGGGAGGGAGAGATGAAAGGTAGGGAGTGAGGAAGGGGAGGGGAGGGAAGGGAGGGAGAGGGGAAGGGGGGGGGAAGGGAGGGAGAGGGGGAAGGGGAGGAAGGGGAGGGAGAGAGGAAGGGAGGAAGGGGAGGCAGAACTAAGTAAATCAATAAAAGTGGGAGTAATTTATTTAAGGGAGGGAGGAAGAAAAGGGAGGAACGAAAATCAAATAAACAAAGGAAGGAGTAAGGGGGAAAAAGAGATGAAGGGAGGAAAGAGGAGAAAATCAATAAAGGCGGGAGTAAAGGGGAGAACAAGAAAAAAAAAAAGGAATACAGAAAATAAAATGAACAAAGAGAGAAGTGAGAATACAAATGAAAGAATATATTTTGCATAACTAAACAGGACAAATTCGAGAACTATAGATTCCTCCTAACTATGCCAGGAAACAGATAACCTCAATGGTACTTTATATAAGGAAGATTCTCTGTTTCGTGGCATCGTTTGGAGGAATCAGTAAGTAACCTTCCAAATTTAACTATCAAAAGAGTATCTCCTATTTCCAACACACCCAATTACAACACACCTCATGGAAATGTATATACGGTACAGTGAGTAATGTATGTATGTATGTATGTATGTATGTATGTATGTATGTATGTATGTATGTATATGTATGTATGTAACCTGTTTAGTACTTGAAGGTGTGATATGATTAATTAGGGCCCTATTTAACTCACAACTCTGGCTGGCTGGCTGGCTAACTATTACACACACACACACACATACACAAACACACACACACAACTGCATCACACTACACACACACACATACACGAATCCTCCTACACACATGCACACACACACACACACATATATATATACACACACACAGACACAGGCGAGGTGACATTTGGCCTGGTCCTAATAAGGTGGTTGATGTGGTACCAAAATTCGCTGGTCATTCCCGCAGACTCCACCCCTAACGTCCCCCCCCCCTCCCTCCCTCACTCACTCCACCCCTAACGTCCACCCCCCCATCACTCCCTCACCCACTCCAAGCCTTATGTAACTCCTCCACCTCCACTCACCTCCACCTCCACTCACTCCAACTCCACTCACTCCACCTCCACTACCTCCACCTCCACTCACTCCACCTCCACTCCCTCCACCTCCACTACCTCCACCTCCACTCACTCCACCTCCACTCACTCTAATTCTATTCTAATTCTAATTGCATTGAATAGTTTGGAGGACTCAGTAGCTCCAGATTTATCACCAAAACTGTACATCTTCCCTTAAAATGAAAGATAGTAGAGAATATAGTGACGTTCCTTAACTAAACACAACACAACATAACACAACACAACACAACACAACATAATACTCTTAACATTCACAACACAACACAACACAACACAATACTCTAAACATTCACACAACACAACACAATACTCTTAACATTCACAACACAACACAACACAACACTCTTAACACTCACAACACAACACAACACAATACTCTTAACATTCACAACACAACACAACACAATACTCTTAACACTCACAACACAACACAACACAACACTCTTAACATTCACAACACAACACAACACAATACTCTAAACATTCACAACACAACACAACACTCTTAACATTCACAACACAACACAACACAATATTCTAAACATTCACACAACACAACACAACACTCTTAACACTCACAACACAACACAACACAATATTCTAAACATTCACACAACACCATTCTTATTTTTGTGATTACGTAACTATGAATCCCTCCACCCCCACTAAGCTACCACTACCACCTCCCACCACCCCCACTAAGCTACCACTACCACCTCCCACCACCCCCACTACCACCACCACTCTCCCTCCACCCAACTAGTTACTACCACTACTACTACTACTACTACCCTCCCTCCACCCTCCTTCACCACCATCCATACTTCCTCCACCACTGTCACCACTACCACCTCTCTTCCCCATCACTACCACTACCTCCCCCACCATTGACAGGAACGGGAGGGGAAGACGAACACTAACTTTTGATCACAACTGTACATATATATACAAGCCACCACGACCTATACTACTTCAAGGAACAATAAATAACAAAAGAAAAAGTAAACACACACACACACACACACACACACACACACACACACAATAAAGAAACCTTAATATAGTGTTCTGCTATTTATGCCGCTATAGTTTAAGGTCAGGCTTGCAAAAACTGCTAAGCAAAGGACGCCAGAGAGAGAGAGAGAGAGAGAGAGAGAGAGAGAGAGAGAGAGAGAGAGAGAGAGAGAGAGAGAGAGAGAGGAGAGAGAGAGAGAGAGAGAGAGAGAGAGAGAGAGAGAGAGAGAGAGAGAGAGAGAGAGAATTAGTGAGTGAGTGAGGGTGAGAGTGAAAACTATAGTTGATGAGTGAGATTGAGTTAGTGAGTGAGAGAGTTAGTTAGTGAGTGAGTGAGAGAGAGAGAGAGAGATGAGTGAGTGAATGAGAGAATGAGTGAGTCAGTCAGTCAGTCAGTCAGTCAGTCAATCAGTCAGTCAGTCACAACAGAGATAGATCCCTTTCAAATACAGGTGCATGTGTGGATGAAGTAAGTTGAACGAACTCTTTGGGTTAACCTGTACACCTGCCTCACTCAGTCTCACGTGTGGCGGTAATGAGCTCAGGTAACAACTAATTATAAGGCTGAAGGTACACCCAACGCTAGCAAGGTTAAAGGCGAAGATGGACGGCACACACACATACACACACAAACAGAGAGAAAGAGGGGGGTGGGAAGGAAGGAGGGAGAGAGAGGAAGGAAGGATGAAGAGAGGGAGTGAGGGAGAGAGAGAGGAAGGAAGGAGGGAGGGAGGAATAGAGGAAGAGAGAGAGACAGGAAGGAAGGATGGAGAGAGGGAGAGAGAAAAGAAAGGACAGATACAGACAGGGAGGAAGGAGGGAGGGAGAGATAGAGAGAGAAAAGAAAGAGAGAGGGGGACAGATAGGAGGGAGGAAGGGAGAAAGGGGGCGGAAAAGAAGTAGGTGAGGAGAGGAAGAGAGGAAAACAAGTAAGACAAGATGGAACGGGGGAGAAAAGGAAGGAAAATTATGATTGCCTGTAATAAGAAACGGAGATGAGAAAAAGAGAAAATAAAATTAAACATATTAGAAGGAACAATAATCGAATCAAAGGAAGAATAAATATCAGCAGAAGGAAAAAAAGGAAGGAGTATGGGGGGAGGAAATAAGGAAGAAAAGACAATAACAGGACGAGAAGGAAGAAAAAGGAAGACATAGAAAGAAAAATAGAAGGAAAAATAGAAGGAAAAATAGAAGGAAAAATAGAAGGAAAATTAGAAGGAAAAATAGAAGGAAAAATAGAAGGAAAATAGAAGGAAATACAGGTCCCCTTTAAAATACCAACCTTCCCACGTTCCATGCACATATAACCTACCTGTCTGCCATTTCAGAACATCCGTGTGTGTTGCCTTCGTGACCTTACCTGAGGGAGAAAATAGCATGCATATAACATTAGTTTACCTTAGTTCTCACATCCATAAAGAGTGTCACTATAAAATACAGTATACAATAGAGACAATAATATATGTAGGGTTGCATCAAAAGTGTCACTGTGAAAATTAATATACTATAGAGACAATATTTAGGGTTGAGGGCAAACATAATTATTCAGTACTTGCATATTAGATTGTTGTGGTATTCTGCTCTTTCTATGGTGTGGTTTGATGAGGGTGTGATGGAATGGAGAGAGAAAGGAAGGAGGAAGAGAGAGAGAGAGGGAGAAATGAAGGAAGGAGAGAGAGGGAGAAAGGCAAAGGAAGAGTAGGAGGGAGAAAGGGCAAAGGAAAAGTAGGAGGGAGGGAGAGAAGAGGAAAGGAAGAGTAGGAGGGAGATAGAGGGAGAAAGGAATGGAGAGAGAGAGAATGGAAGGAAGGGAGAGAAAAAGGAAAGAAGGAAGAAAGAGAGAAGGAAGGGAAAAAGGAAGGGAATGAGAAAGGGAGAGAGAAAGAGAGGAAGGGAGTGAGAGAGGGCCAGATGAAGGTAAAGGGAGGAGTACAAACCCCAGTAGAAGTTTACTGAGTTACATTAAGCCTGGTGGTGAGAACACTTGAGTAACCCACACAAACCCTTCATATCCTGGTGGCCTCCTCAGTCCCAGAGGGAATTAGGTGGGGGAAAATAAACACCTCTGACATATCGATTTTAGAAGAAACACTGAACGCTGACCAGACCAATGTGGTGTTGAAACTATTGCAGGGCTGATTGCAACTGGATGGAGTGCAAGTATATATAAAATTGATAGTGTTGTTTGTTGTTTATATATATATATTGGTTGTTTGTCACATGATTTTGACTTCATTATGTTAACAATTATATTATAGTGAGGGAAAGAATAGTAAAGAAGATTACGAGTGAGTGGAAGGCAGGGTTTAACATTGTGGTTTGAGGGAGAGAAAAGGGAATAGCCTAAGGAAAAGAGAGAGAGAGAGAGAGAGAGAGAGAGAGAGAGAGAGAGAGAGAGAGAGAGAGAGGGGCTGGGGTGTGGCTACAGGGAGGGACAAGGCATATGGGTTGGGAAAGATAATGGGTAAGAAAGGTGAGGTGATGTGGAGTGGTTAACTTTGAGGGTTCAGAATGGGGTGTGGTTAGTGAAGGAAAGAGGAGGTGGACAGGAGGAGATAGGTTAGGGTGTGGTTAAAGGGATAGATGAAGAAGAAGAAGGAGTAGAGTATGAGAGAAGGAGGAGAGAGTGTGGGTAGAAGGAGTAGGGTATGAGAGAAGGAGGAGAGAGTGTGGGTAGAAGGATAGTGTAAATAAAGGATTAGGAAGTGGTGAGGGAATAAAAGTAGAATTACATTGAGAGTATAAGGGAAGTCAAGTGGATGGAAGAGAGATAGATAGGAGAGGGAAGGATATGGAAGAAAGGAGAGGGAAGAGGAGAAAGAAAAGAGAACGAGATGAAAGGGGAGAGAGGGAAGGATAAGTACGAAAGGAGATGAAGGAAAAGAAAGAGAGAGAACGAGAGGAAGCGATAGGAGAGATAAAGTTAAGGAAAGATTGGGGAAGAGGGAGAGAATGATGGAAGAAATGACGGGACCTAGATGTGAAGAGGGAACAGGGAGGAGGGATAGGAGAAGGAGGGATAGGAGAGAGAGAGAGGGAAGGGTAAAGAAGGCCAGGAGAGGTGGGAAGGATAGGGAAGACCACGCCCAAGCTCCGGGAACACCCCTTTTACTATCCACAGTTATACACACACACACACACACACACATTATGCATACACTATATCTATTCTTATATTTTTCATCCACCTACAGTTTTCTGCGTTTTTCAGTCCTATTTATTATCTATGCAAACCAAATTCAGTGCAGTGTAGTGCTGTGTGTGTGTGTGTGTTTGTGTGTGTGTGTGTGTGTGTGTGTGTCACTAGAATACCCTTCTTACCTATACCTTCCCTCCTTCCCTCCACCTCTCCTACCTCTCCTACCTTCCCACCTTCCCTCTACCTCTCCTGCCTTCCCACTTTCCCTCCACCTCTCCTACCTTCCTTCCCACCTTCCCTCCACCTCTCCTACCTTCCCACCTTCCCTCCACCTCTCCTACCTGCCTTCCCACCTTCCCTCCACCTCTCCTACCTTCCCACCTTCCCTCCACCTCTCCTACCTGCCCTCCACCTCTCCCACCTGCCTTCCCACCACCTCTCCTCTTTCTTACCCTGTCGACATTTCCAGTAACCTTGGCCACTCAACCAATGGGTCTCACCTTCATTAATTATACAGACCCCAACACACCTGCTCAATATGCAAGTCAAGTTGGGAAAGGCGCTCCGTGTAATTTCATCATTGCTGCCCTGCTCTCCTCCTTCACACACACACACACACACACACACACACACACACCTAATCCTGCTTGTGTTGGGAAGTACTTTATGTGATACGAAGGATCTAGGATATCATAGGGAAATTATTATTATTATTATTATTATTATTATTATGTTTATTTCTATTATTATCATTATTTTTACTACCAGTATTGTTAATATTATTATTATTATTATTAGTTGTATTATTATTATCATTAGTTTATTATTATTATTAATTTTATTAATATTCTTCTTATTGATATTATTATTATTATTAATATTATTATAATTATTATTAATATTAATATTATTATCATTAGTAATATCATTATTATTATTATTATTATTATTATTTTATTATTATTATTCAGAGCTCCTTCCATCACACACATATAAACATTAGGCTATTCCTCTTTTGGTTTACTCGAATTGGGAAAGACTTCAAATGTGAGTTCAGGATTCTATAGAAGTGTTTGTGTTTATATCCTGACTGGTCCTTCTCCTCCCTCCCTCTCTCCCTAACTCCCCCTCTCCATCCCTCTCCCTCCCCCTTCTCCTTCTCCCCCTCTCCTTCTCCCCCTCTCCTTCTCCCCCTCTCCATCCCTCTCCCTCCCCCTTCTGCTAGCGTTGGGAAAGTCCAAAGTTGACACAAGAATACAAGAATATATACAGAGAGAGAAAGTGAGAATTTTTTTCTTTATTTACCTGATTTCAAACATATATTACAACATATATACTAGGTGGAAACAACACCATATTTATTATTATTAATATTATTATTATTATTATTATTATTATTATTATTATTATTATTATTGTTGATGTAAAACATATATTGCACGTGACTGTACACTGATCTCGTCTTTGTAAGTCCGTTTGTGCTACGTACATAATATATATGTGTGTTAATATATATGTGTGTTAATATGTATGTGTATTAATATGTATGTGTGTTAATATATATGTGTGTTAATATTTCAGTGTGTTAATAATATATATGTGTGATAATATGTATGTGTATTAATATGTATGTGTGTTAATATGTATGTGTGTTAATATGTATGTGTGTTAATATATATGTGTGTTAATATTTCATGTGTTAATGTGTATGTGTGTATGTTTTTCCACCAGGTGTGTGCCGTTGTACAGGTAATTTACATACACGTAATGACTAACCTTAGGTGGTGGCAAGTTTATTCTCGTTTAATTACACAACTTGAAATATAAAAAAAATCACGCCTAACTACTTACTTAATTACTTACCTAGCTACTTACTTATTTACCTACTTACTTAATTATTTACCTACCTACCTACTTACCTACTTATTTACCTGCCTACTTACTTACTTACCTACTTACTTACCTACTTACCTACCTACTTACTTATTTATTTAACTACTTTTCCTATGTTCCTAAGTTTTGTCCTATCGTCTTACCAACCTACCTACCTATCTACCTACTTAACCATCTACTTTTTCCCATCTACCTGCCTCCTTATCAATCTACCTACCAAACCACCTACTTTTTCTACCTATAATCTATCAAACTAACCAACTAATTTTTCTTTCTATATTCCTACCTACCTACCAACCTACCTACTTTTCCCACCAACCTACCCATCAAGCTACCTATTTTTTCTACCTATATACCTACCTACATACTTTTTCTACCTATATACCTACCTACCCACCTTTCCACAGTCCTACCTACCTACCTACCCACCTTTCCACCCAACCACAACAAACAACTATAGTGAATAATATCGAGCTAAACATGTATATATTATTACGAAGTGAGAAATAATACTTTTGGTCAATTACAGAAATTTGATTCCCTCCCCCCCGCCCCCCCATGATATATACATACATAATTATATAGAAACACATTCATAATTATATATACACACATACATAATTATACACACACATACATACATACATACATATATACATACAGTCATTCGTATACATTAACACTATTTTCATTCTATGTAGTTTTCAAAGTTACATAGAATGTATGACTATGTATAACTGTATGACTGTGTATATGTATTGTATGTATGTATGTATGTATGATTGTATAATATGTATGTATGACTGTATAATATGTATGTATGTATGTATGTATGTGTGTGGTGGGTATAGTGTGTATAGAGCCCCACCCTTGTCGTAACTCATGTGAGGTATATTAGTGATGCAGAATATAGGCATTTATCCGTGATGTATAAGCGTTGCCAACACATTATTTATGAGACAAGGGTGCTATGAGGGGCGTGGTCAGGTCAGGTCAGGTGCCGACACTAAACGAAAAACTATTACAAGTCCGTAGTGTCAGCGGTGATCACAGTGGCAGGAAAGAAAGGTAATAATATTAATAATAATAATAATAATGATAATAATGATAATAATGATAATAATGATAATGATAATGATAATGATAATGATAATGATAATAATAATAATAATGATAATAATGATAATAATAATAATAGTAATAATAATAATAATAATAATAATAATAATAATAATAATAATAATAATAATAATAATAATAATAATAATAATAATAACAATTACAATAATAATAATAATAAACACACACACACATATTCACACACGAATAAAAATAGGTACACACACACATATACTCACACACGAACAAAAATAGACACACACACACACACTCACACACACACAAATTAAAAACACACACACATACACAACAGACACACACACACACGAACAAGAATAGGCGCATACCCACACAAAGATAGACACACATACACACATAAAAAAAAAATAAAAAAAAAAAAAAAAAAAAATCCTGGCTACATAATACCAGCGTTGTTACATAATCTTCGGGACACATTATTCATGAGATATGGCTTGTGTCAGTGGGATACAAAACACACCTTAAGGGGAAAGTAATGTTTTTTGTGGGTGGGTGAATTGGAGGGACATTGATTCCTCCAAAACAACAGGCGACCTCAGTGTTACTAATAGGGGCTCTGTTTCGTAGCATAGTTTGGAGGAATCATAGAGTACAGTATGTCCTTAACCCCATTAGGCAATATTATACCTGTGTGGCATGATGTAGCATTCTTAGAGCTGTTCACAAATGATCCCATCTAATCCCAACCCAACCCAACCCAACCCAACCCAACCCAAATCCAACCTTTAGAGTGTCTTTATTTTTACCGTGGCTAATATGCACAGATTCTCTTCTAAGTATAATTTTATTCATATTTCCAGTACATTACAGGTTTTCTAAGTTGCCGATAAGTACATATAATTGGCCATACCGAATAGTTGTGTACATTTTTTGCGTAACTTTATGTCTGATATTGCATTACATTTACTGAAAGAGACAAGAAATTCAAATGAGGGAACCTGTTCAACTACCAATCCATTCATCCATACATTTATCCATCCATCCACACACTCCTGGCGTCACTCACACCTTTCATTCAACCATCAACCCATTCATCCATCCACAATCCATCCATCCATCCCTCCACTCACACCTTCCTTCCCTTACCCAACACACTAACCTACCCATGACATTTGGTTGGCGTTCCCTCTCTGTTTTTCTCACCTATATATTTTTTTCCTTCCTTTTGTTCACTGACTATCCATACCAATATCTCACACCAAGACCACAACTACCAACACCACCTACAACACGAACACCACCACCACCACTACTACCAAAACAACCACAAACACCAACACAAAGACCCCCACTACCACCACCTCAACATCAACACCGACACCAACACCACCACAACCAACAACAACAACAACACCAACACCAACAACACCAAAACCACCACCACCACAAACACCACCACTACCAACAACAACAACCACCAACAACACTGCCCAGTCGAGGATACAAGTAGTTTTGGCCTGTACTTCTCTCCTATTGTAATTCTCATACGTTATTGCTCATGTGTATTATTTCGAGTTAAGGATGTGTAAATAATAGTGCTTGCAAATCTAGAGCAACTGATTTCCCCAAACTATTCCTTGCAACAGGCCGTCATTGTAAATAAATATTATGAAGTGAATTGAAGAGGAAGAAAGATAGAACCTCAATTCAAATTTTGATAATGTTATTGTGCTGGAAGTTTTGGAGTGTCCGATTTTTCCAAACTATGTCAGAAAACAGATAACCTCAGTGTATATAATTTGAGATCTATTTCGTAGTTTGGAGGAATCAGTTGCCTCCAGTACCGGGTATACCAAATATACATATAATCCTCCTTATAGATCTATGGGAACAAACAACAAAAGGCAAAAGTTCAAGGCTGAAGCTGAAAATATTTTTATAGCCCCACTTTTAACATGATCACTTAAATATATAAACAAAAAAATATATATGTCCTTTGTATAAGCCTTGAAGCTAAGGTATACTATATATATTATATATATATTTATAGTGTCTCGTGTGTGTGTGTGTATGCATATGTGTGTGTGTTGTGTTTCTGTGTTTACGTCGGTGCGCATTCCTGTGTGTGCATATTTGTGTGCTGTTGTGTGTGTGTGCGTGCATGTGTGCGTTTATAACAATGTGTGCTTTTCTATGTGCAAGTGAGTGTGTGTATGTGTGTGTGTGTGTGTGTTTAACTGATGGTAATCGTATATCAGTAAAACTTCCACGGTCACCACCTTTTTCTCACCTATATAAAATCAACATGGTTTAGCCAGTACAAAAAATCCTATCAATCAAATTACTTTCAAATATTCCCATGAGAACAACAGCAACAACAACAACAACAACAACAACAACAACAACAACACAACAGTAGCAGCATAACCTCATTACAACCTCATCTAAAATTATCCACACTGATGAAGGTGAGGAACTAAAGACATGAAAACCACACATACACATACACATACACATACACACATACATCCTCACCTGTGAAATAAAAACAGTGTGAGGTGAGAGAAGTTCCGGTGAATTATAATACATACAGTACATTAATTTTTTTTTTTTTTTTTTTTTTTTTTTTTAATACATATGTCATGGACTATTATTGTACAGTAGAAGGATAAGAATGACGATACATAATTCATCACACAGGTCTTTCAAAGTGGGTAAGATTCGAACCTTTACATCCCTTCTCTTCATCTGGTCTATTTGCTCTTCTGGGTGTTAATATTCTTAGTACCTGCTCAGTAGGAAAATAGACACATTATTATTATTATTATTATTATTATTTTTTTTTTTTTTTTTTTTTTTTTTTTTTTTTTTTTTTTTTTTTTTTTTGCTTCAACTGAGAACTCGTATAGTGCCGGGCAGATGAAGGGGAACTATTATTGTCTCAGCCTCTGTATGTAAATAATTATACAGTAGTGGGTGTACCAATAGAATATTTGTACAATTCTTCTTGTATTAGGCATAGTAATCACCGAACTCACACACACACATACAATTATCTTTATATCAGTCACAATAATCACCACACACACACACACACACATACCATTATAAGTAGGCCTACATCAGTCACAGTAATAATAAAAAAAAAAAACATACACACACACCATTCAAAGTACATCAATCAGTCCCAGTACACACACACACACACACACACACACACACACACACACACACACACACACACACACACACACACACACACACACACCATTCAAAGTACATCAATCAGTCCCAGTAATCACCAATCACACACACATACAATTCTGCTGATATTAGTCACCACAACAGTCACCACAACAGGCACCAGACGCCCTTGAAGCAAACACAACTAAACTAAGAACAGGAAAAACAGTGAGACCAGTTGATCGAACCAGTAGGGTACGACGGTGTTGATGGTGGTGGTGGTGGTGGTCGTAAGGGGTGGTGGTTGTAGGGGTGGTCGTCAGGGGTGGTGGTGGGGGTGGTGGTGGGGGTCAAGGGGTGGTGATGTTAGTTGTGGTCGTGGGGGTTGTGTTGTTGGTGGTGGTCGTAAGGGGTGGTGGTTGTAGGGGTGGTCGTCAGGGGGGGTTGTGGTGGTGGTGGTAGGGGTGGTGATGGTGATGAAGGTGGTAGTTGTGGTTGTGGTATGAGTGATGGTGCTGGTTGTAGTGGTGATGGTGGTAGTATTGGTAACAGTGATGGTGGAGGTTATGGTAACAGTGATGGTAGGGATGGTGGTAAAAGTGGTGGTGAAGGGGGTAGTTATGGTAACAGTAATGGTGGAGGTGGTGGAGGTATTAACAGTGATAGTGGAGGTGGTGGTTATGGAGTATAATAATAGTAGTAACATCTGGTAATAAATAAAAAATAAAAATAAGATTGAGAATGCTAATGAATGTAGCCTACACACAACCACACAATAAACAGAGGGAACAAGTTTCATTACACATTTTGGGGGAATCAGTAGCCTTCCAATTCACAGACAAGAAAGTCTTCCCATTTATTCCACACTTATATAATCGTATGTAAAGTTGTCGCAGTGACTGTCCACAATATTTAAGTGCCTTGATTCCTCCAAAGTAAGCCAGGAAACAGGACCAAATTAACACAAAATATATATTGGTTGCCTGTTGCTTGGAAGGTTTTGGAGTGGAGGAATCATTTGCTTCGGTTTTGACCAACACTGTACTTCCCCCCCCCCCTTACAAAAAAAAAAAAAAAAAAAAAAAAAAAAAATAATAATATGCTTGGTACCCCTTCTCCCTGCGCACAAGTCCAGGCGCACTCGTCACGTGACTGTTGCTCGTGTAGGCCGCTGTGTGTCTGATTGAGAAACCCGTCTGGTTCTTGTTCAAATCTTTATTTTTTTTTCCTCGCATCTCGTTCTTTCCCACTCTCTTGCGACAGAAGCAAATGATAATAAAAACGCTAAAAATAATATACACTAACGGCATTTATAATAACGATGATAATAATAATAACAACAACAATAAGAAATATAATTATATACGTACACATAATACAAATAAAATAAAAATCAAACATGTGTGCACTTTCCCACACACAAAACAAATTAATCTGCACCTTGAGGTAAATACAGTATAATTATATCCACAGGTGAATATTTTTTTTTTTTTTTATAGTAAAGGATAAACATGATTATAGTGGAAGCTCACTCACTCACTCACTCACCACCCACGGATTCCCATTTACTCATCAACCAATAACACATGTACAATTGCCACCACTTATAACAGGTACAGTCAGCGTTGTCATTCTTCTTCCCATGTATCAGTTATAAGTGCTGCAAACTGTACAGCCACAATTAAATATCCACCGACACTTGCCTTCCATCGTAGTAAATATCTTGGTAATAAAGAACAACACGTGTATGATTTTGCAGCACCTCATAATTATAATAACTGAGGGAAATGAGTTCACGTAAGGTGTTGTATGTTTATAGTTTGATATGATACTGATTTATTTGTACAATGGAAGGACAGTGTGAGTAGTTATTTGATTGTAGTTGTACAGTCACGATCAGTAGTCCAGCAAGTAACACCTTCGAATAAAACCTTTACTGATATACTCTCCTCCTCACCAACCTGATACCTCTTCTTTTACTGCTACTCTACTCCTCCTCCTCCTCCTCCTTTACTGCTACTCTCCTCCTCCTCCTTTACTACTCCTACTACTCCTCCTCCTCCTCCTCATCCTGATACCTCCTCCTTTACTACTACTCCTCCTCCTCCTCCTCCTCCTCCTCCACATCCTGATACCTCCTCCTTTACTGCTACTCTCCCTCCTCCTCCTTTACTCCCCCCCCCCATCCAGTGTGTCCATGGAGGGGGTGGGGGTGGAGTGAGTGAGTACCTTGAGTTGAGTTGAGTTGGCTGGTATCCGGTTTTTGCACACCCTTTTTAAGCCTTGCAAAGGGCTCTGTGGCTTCAAAGGTCACAAAAATTATACCGAGAGGATAACGCGAATCACAACCTGCCACTCACTCCTGTACTAAAAACTACAACCTGCCATTTACATCCTGCCATTTACTACTGTACTGTAACCACAACCATTCACAACCTGTCATTTACTACTGTACTGTAACCACAACCATTCACAACCTGCCATTCACTACTGAGCCACAACTAGCAACTCACTACTACAGTACAATTACAACCATTCACTCTACTACAACCACTACCACTAGCTGTCACAATCATTCAGGTTACTACAACCACTGTTATAGTCCAATTACATTTCTTGTGTATCCTGGATTATACATTATATTTACCAAAAAAGCCAAGACATTGAATATTTTAGTGTTTATTCGTCACAAACTCCAGATGACCTTGAGTTTCACAGTACATATATGGATTGATGGATGGATTGATATTTGGCGCCACAACACCTTAGTCATATGGCGCCCGAGAACAAAAAAAAAGTGATTGAGAGGTGGGACAGTACATATATGGATGATGACAACTATACCATACACGTACTGCTCCACACACAAGGTCACACACAGGTCAAACGATTACACTGACCTCTGGTGGCAGCGGAAGGATATGACTTTAGAATCTGACTGTAATGTACCAAGGAGATGGAATGGGGGGGAGGAGGGGAAGAATGAAGGAGTGAAGAATGGAGGAGTGAAGAATGGAGGAGTGAAGAATGGGGGAGTGAAGAAGGGGTGATGAATGGGGGAAGGGGTGATGAAGGGGGGAGAGGTGATGAAGGGGGGAAGGGGTGATGAACGGGGGAGGGGGTGATGAAGGAGGGAGGGGGTGATGAGGGGGGAGGGGGTGATGAAGGGGGGAGTAGGTGATGAAGGGGGGAGGGGATGATGAAGGGGGGAGGGGATGATGAAGGGGTTTGGTTGCCAAGGTAAGGAAGGCAACACTATAAGCCTACCGCTGTTTTTATAATGTATTTGGGAAGGTCAGTATAAAAAAGTGTGGAAGAAGTGGTGGTGGAGGTAGTGGAGGTGGAAGAAGTGGTGGAGGGTGGAGGGTGGTGGTGGTTGGAGGTAGTGGTGGTGGTGGTGGAGGTGGTTGGAGGTGGTGGTGGTTGTAGTTAGATGTAGTGGTGGTTGTGGTAGTAGTTAGTGGTACTGGTGGTGATGGTAACAGCATTGTGGAAAATTATAAAGTTAAAGGAAAGAAAACTGTTTGGCCAGAAAGACCCTGTATACAACACAAGAGAGAAGTTGACAGAGGAAAGGGCTTGGTAAATGTCCTATAAGTTATATACATCCTCAAAAATAAAAAAACTATAAGCACGTCTGTCTGTAATGAATCCAACTCCAGGTGTACGATATTATTAACACTATCGCATATATATATATATATATATATATATATATATATATATATATATATATATATATATATATATATATATATATATATATATATATATATATTATAGGGTTGGTATTCTTGGCAGTGAGTGAGTTGCACCTTATATTTGTATTGACGTAAATTTAGTGGTCTAGTTCTTGTATGAAGCAGGTCGTGAAGCAGAAGATGTGACCAAATTTACGCAGATATTCCCTGTGCAATTTTAAACATATGATCATTTTGTAAAGTGTTGCTGAAAACCCAGCAATATTAATCTAATAAACACAAAGGGATGGTTGTATCACAGTCTATATATTTAAAACCTATTTGGCAACTCCAGAGTGGATCAGCTGATTGTAGCAGAACTAGACGAGATGCCAGTTGCCACAATATGAATGTTTGTTTCGTTTGTTTTTTTTAAATCGATATTTACTCAAAGAAAATAATGTTGACCCCGGTATATCTTACGTTTTATCAACATACTCCACACATTGTTCATATATCAATCGTATATTGAACTATAATTTATTTGTACTGTACTAGATTTATATCCCTGAGGCTATAATATTATGCGTGTTGGCTATACTGTATAATTTCTGAAGGTTTCTATCGACGGTGAAGGTTTACCAAGGGGATTCGAATCGCATCAAATGGAAATGTGGATGAAGCAATCTGGTGACTGGTATTAACATTAGTTGTATGTTTAGCATACTAGAATTATATCTTTGTATAATGTATTTATATATTTTCACCTCTATCATTGAGTGTTGCTTAAAAGGAATATGCAAATTCATAACAATGAATATAATAAACTATAAGACATACTGTACACTATTAGTACCTGAACGAAAGACATACCAATATCTATCAGGTTACTTGTACAAGAATATTACGTTGTTTGTCATCTACAGTATATTAATTTGTTTTAATTAATCAGGAAGCTGTACATCAAGTTCAATGATACACAAAAGATCATTCCCTGAGCCAGACACAATACTTAGGACTGAATTACCTATTGTTCGAACCACAAAGCACAGTTCGTCATCTATACCTTCTGTTGTCTAGTCGTTCGAACCACAGGTGTTTCAGTTGTAAGATGGCTGGCTGAGGGTGCACCAGTTTGTACAGTAGGCTGCACTTTAATACCCGACACTTGAAACGATCAATGAACTCAATATTTACCGAGAAGCTGTTATATATCGTTCCGTGGTGTAATGAGATGTAAGAGTGGGAGCTGTGAGATATTAGTACCCAGCTCCTCCAACATTTCCCATTTCCAGTATCGGACATTGTTTTCCTAATTGACTGGATTAGCGATGCCTGCGCCATCTATAAACAGTCAGGGAGGGACAACACAATACTGACATTCCACTCTTGCTTCCACATTCCAAAACACTTGCTACCAATACAATTAGGATGCATGTACAGTCGCTCATGTAAATACAGACCACCACCTCTCCCCAGACATGACACCTATATATAGACATGATGGTAACATTGTACAGTCATACATGATAATAAACATGCATCCTCTCCCCCCCCCCTACCACCACCCTCCCGAAGAGAAGACCCCTTTTAAATCATGTGATATGGGTTATACCGAATAGAGGTGGGGATGGAGGGGGGGGGGGGAGTGAAGGGGGTATTGCTAGTATAGGTGATGTGGCCACTACATAAATAATTCAAAGGGATAGATATTTTGTTTTGGACGAGTTGTAGGGCTACTGATTCCTCCAGACCATGCCAGACAACAGACTATAGTAAGGAGGAGGGAGAGGATTTGTTTTGTTGGAGCGTTCAGAGAGCTACAAAGACACCAATAACATTCCCAACAAACGACCCCATTCAAGAGTTACATATGATTCTGAATACAAATAAATAAATAAATAAATAAATAAATAAATACAAATAGGATCTTTCAGCCGCCAACACCACGAACGGACATATGGACCACCACACCACCACTACCAATACTACCACCACCACCACCAACAACAACAACACCACTACAACACCACCACCACCAACAACAACAACACCAACATCACCAACACTACCACCACCAACAACAACAACACCACACCACTACCACCACCACCACCACCACACTACTACCACTACCACCACCACCACCACCACCACTATGCTAACGGACGGAACAAGGACATGAGGACAGAAAAACCAACACTTAAGGACACATTTTTACGTAAGAAGAGATAGAGTATAGGTAGTGTTTATTTAGTTATAGTAGAAATTATAATTGTTGTAGAAGTCAATATTTAGATAGGAGAATTTTAAGTTTATATAGTATACTTTTGGTTTCATTGGAGTTTTTTTATTCCTCCAAAGTATGTCAGGAAACAGGACCAGATTAGCAAAAAATAATGGTGGCCTGTTTGGAGGAATCAGTTTGCTCCATGAATGAATGAATGTGTACAGTCACGTTTTTAATTGTCCTTTCAAAGCATTCTACTAAAACGGAATCAATAAATTATATGAAACTTTATTGGTTCACAAGATTCACTTATATGGTTCACTTTTATTCACCAGTTTCAGGACTTTTGATCGTGACTGTACATGGTGTTATAGAGATGGCAGAGAAATGGTAGTTGTGGTTGTTGTTGTTGTGTGGTTGTTGTGGTGGTAACAGTGGTTGTATAGGTATAGTGGTAATAATAGTAGCAGTGGTATATATCAATAGTACCAGAGTTAGAAGTAGTAGTAGTAGTAGTAGTAATAGTAGTAGTAGTAATAGTAGCAGTAGTGGTGGTGGTAGTAGTAGTAGTAGTAGTAGTAGTAGTAGTAGTAATAATAGTAATAGAAGTAGTAGTAGTAGTAGCAATAATAATAGTAGTAGTAGTGGTACTGTTACTAGTGGTCATGTTACTAGTGGTACTGGTATTAGTGGTACTGGTATTAGTGGTACTGGTATTAGTGGTACTGGTACATACAAGTTACTGGCTACATGTACTGTTAGGACTGGTGAGGTGATCGTGTAGGTGAAGGCTGTTTGGTAGTAGCATTAGGAAAGGTGGCAAGGTTGTGGTAGTAGTATGGTAGGTGGTGATGGTGGTAGTGTGGTAGGTGGTGATGGTGGTAGTGTGGTAGGTGGTGATGGTGGTAGTTTGGTAGGAAATAGTTGCTGGATAGAAGTGGCAGTATGGTTCTATGTTTGAGAGAGAGAGAGAGAGAGAGAGAGAGAGAGAGAGAGAGTGTGTGTGTGTATATATAAATGTATTCGTAATTTTATGTGTGTGTGTGTGTGCATGTACTCGTAAATGTATGTGTGTGTGTAAATATGTTCGAGAGTGTGTGTGTGTGTGTGTGTATGTGTAAATGTGTGTGTGTGAGTGTGATGAAAGAGATGGTAGGATAGGGTAGGGTAGGTGGGGGTAGTATAGAGGTAAGCCGTTATAGCCAGGTTACTGCTATAAGAAGGTGGATGCTAATGTCAAGGTCCATTCTCTCTCTCTCTCTCTCTCTCTCTCTCTCTCTCTCTCTCTCTCTCTCTCTACACACACACACTACAAATCATAAATCTATAAGCTTCTATATCAGTGAGAACCTACTGCAAAATTGATATAGATAAATAGATAAATATATTAACAAATTAATAAAAATAATAATGATAAAATAAAATTAATAGACAGATACAGAAGGATGATCAAATACATGTAAACAAAGAGATAGATAGATAGATAAATGGATGGATAGGGAGATAAACACATAGAAGGATAAATTCATGAACAGATAATAGAGATAGACATATAAACATAGCAAGTTATAGACAGATATTATGCTATGAAATGCTAAACGGGTAGATAAAAACAACAGAGATATAAAAAATACTGAATAAACTACAGTGTTGTGTGCCGTTAGATTTCTTGTTGATAGTCATGGTGGTGGTAGTGGTAGTGGTGGTAGTGGTGGTAGTGGTGGTGGTGGTGGTGGTGAGGTTGTTGTAGTTGGTGTGGTGGTGGTGGTGTTGGTGTTGTTGATGGTTATGGTTGTGGTGTTGGTGTTGTTGATGGTTATGGTTGTGGTTGTGTTTGTGGTGGTGTTGGTTTTAGTAGGATTGTTATCGTTGTTGTTAGTGGTGATGGTGGTGGTAGTGGTGGTAGTAATGGTGGTGGTAGAGGATGAATAGAGTGGTATATAGGTATGTATAGAAGGAAATAAAGGAGGAGTTACAAGGACAAGTTAGTACTCTTACACTACAAAAGGTTTTACGACCCCATACAGAGGTGGTGCCAAGGACAATGTCTTCAGGTGAGTTTAGTGTTGCTACTCTCACTGGCAAAGGTGAAAAGCATAGCAAAGGTGAAGGTTCTCCCCCATCCACCATCCTCCCTCCCACCCACGGAAACAGAGAGGAAGGAAGAAAGGAAACAGAGGGGGTAGGGAAATATAATATGTGTGGACAGAAAGGAGAGAAGAACAGGTGGATGTAGAATGAAAAGGAGGAAGAATATTAGATGAAACAAGAGAGATGGAGAGAAAATAATGAGAGAGAAAATGTAGTAAGAGGAGGAGGAGGAGGAGGAGGAGGGGAAGGGGAGGAGGAGGAGGAGAGGGATGGGATGCGAGGCGAGTTTTGGTGAAGAAATAAGGGGCATGAAATTGGTAAGGGTTCCAGAAAAGTGTAAAATTGTGCGTGTTGATAGAGTAGATGGAGTGGAATGGAAGTGCGAAAAAGAGTTAGAGTATGTTGGAGTGAGGGAGGTGGAGTGAGAGGTGGAGTGAACAAAGGGGTGGTGAAGGTATAGTTTAGGAGTAGGAGTAGTAGTAGTAATATTAGGAGTAGAATGAGAGAGAGAGAAAGAATTGGTGGACTGGTGGAAGGAAAGGGTAGGATAGGATGATGATGATGGTGGAGGTGGAGTGAGTGAAAGAAGTGGAGGAAGGAGAGAGTAAAATATGGTTGACTGGTGGAAGGAGAGTGTAAGCAAAGAGAATGATAATGATGATGATGATGAAGACAGAGTGAGTGAGTGAGAGAGAGAGGAATAGATGGAGATGGAGATGGAGGTGGAGGAAAGGAGAGGGGGAGGAAGGAGAGAGTAAGCAAAGATGATGACGAGGGAGAGGGAGAGGGAGAGGTGGAGGTGGAAGTGGAGGTGGAGGAAAGGAGAGGGGAGGAGCGAGGAGTGGAGGGGGCGGAGTATACCTGATGTGAGGGGCTCTTGTGGCTGGGTTCCTCACTCACTCACTCAGGGATGGCGGCAGTCGAGTTGCCACCAGCCTCGCGTCACCACTTGTACTTACTTTGTGCCCATGTGTTTGTAGTCGGAGTATACCCACCACCTGTCCCCACCTGTCCCTACCTGTCCTGCCCTCCCTTCCCTTTCCTTCTATCCGTGTTCTGTCCTTCCTAGATTTGTGATACTATGTGCCCTGCCTTGGCTACCTTCTCTCCTACATGTGTCCCGTCGTCTCTGTGATCGTGACTGTCGTGTCCTGCCTACTGTACTGTCCTCTCTGCCTACCTGCATCCCTGCCTGCCTGTTGGTCTTCCTCATGTGTCCTACCTGTGTCTCATAATCCCGTCCCATTCCTACCTGTGTCTCATAATCCCGTCCCATTCCTACCTGTTGTAACTCCATGTATCCTGTCTTACCTGTCTGTCCCTCTGTGATGTCACTTACTTGTCTCTGCTTTACCAGTGAGTCCAATTTTTTTTACTCTACTTATTAGGGCAATAATTATATGTTCTGGAGGTGAAGTGGAGGGTGAGTGATTCCTCCAGACTGTACAGGAAAACAGAGCACCTCAGTAAACGCGTAGGGGATTTGTTTTGTTGCAGTGCTTCATGAGCTACATAAACTATAAACAAAAAATCGACCACAAAAAAAAGACCCCCTTGAGTAAGAGCCCTGACGATGTGTCCTTCCTCCCTCCCGTCCTTCCGACAATCGTGAGTCTGTATATTTACCAAGTCAGATGCATGTGTGTCTCCAGTTACTGTATCTCTCGCCCAGCTATAATGTGTTGCGTTATATAATGTTCTGTCTCTCGCTCTGTTCTGTCTCTTGTTCAGTCATAGTGTGTTGTGTTTAATAGTGTTTTGTCTCTCGCTCTGTTCTGTCTCTTGTTCAGTCATAGTATGTTGTGTTTTATAATGTTCTGTCTCTCGCTCTGTTCTGTCTCTTGTTCAGTCATAGTGTGTTGCGTTTAATAATGTTCTCTCTCTCTCTCTCTCTGTCCAAGTGTATTACGTCTCCTGCTATTTTGTCTATCGCCTTGTCCTGGTGTGTTACGTGTCCTATATATAATATTCTGTCTCTCGCTCAGTCCTTTTCCGTCCCTCTTCCTGTTCCAGCCATATCGTGAATGTTATTAAACTAGGAAATACGATACAAGGTGACGTACTGCACTCTCCACTCTTGTCCTACTGTGTCGCCTCTCCAGTTATTAGTCTGTCCCTCCCTCCGTTCCTATTCTGGCCATACCGTGCCCCTCATGGTAGGAATAATGATACAAGGGGATGTACTGCCTCCTTGATTGATAGTGAAGTTGCATATTCAGGGTATCATCTGGTGTCTATAAGGAGGAGAGCAACTGATTCCCTTCATACAACACCAGGAAATCACATTACTACCTCAGCAAGCATACGAGTAGGTAATCTGTTTTGTAGCATTAGTTTATTGGGAGGAATCATTTGCCATCTAATTCACCGACAACAAACGATTGAACGTCCTCCTTCCCTAACCCTCAGAAGCTGTCCGTCACTCTAGGAAAAGTGCTATTATATTCACAGACATATAAATTACACAACTATTGCACTGTACGTATGGAAAGATGAGATTACCTCTTTCATTCTTAGGTGTTGATGTGATTTATGTGACCAGTAGTATTCTTGTATCAGTTAAGGGCCCCTGTAATGTTGTCAGAAAGTTGGAGATAAACGAGTCCTTCAAATATTGCCACGAAACACCACCTGTATGGAAGGAGATTGTTTCGTGTCATGATTAGGAGGAATCAGAATTAAGCCTCCAAATTTCATACACAATCACAGGGTACTTACTGTTTCTTAGATCTGTCGTATTTATATTTCTACTCTCTCTGAGACCAACAGATAAAGTTTCCCATCACTTTATCAAGGCCGTTTCAATCAAATGTGTTGCAGGACTATTGGGCGTGACTGTACAGTATATGAAGCGTCCCACTAATCTAGAATCACACAGTAACTTAACATTCAAAACATTCATAACATACGTAATTCGTTATTTATATTTGTTGTGTCAATTTTTTTCATATTTTCAAGGGATAATGTCTTATTTTGAATTTTTTTTATGTCCTACTGTTCTTGATTTTGTTAATATCCTTGTGTCATCGAAATTTGTATGTATGAATATTCTTTATTTATTTATTTATGTATTCTTATTTTTTGGGTTATCTATCTGCTTACGAATGCATGTATGACTGTACTTCTGTGTGTGTGTATATGTGTGTGTGTGTGTGTTGGAATTAATGAGAGGGGTTAGCGTGTGTAGGTGGAGGTAAGGGTTGATGATGGAGAGTTGAGTATATGCATGATGTGTAGGTGGGTGGGTGGCACAAGAACTGAGAGAGAGAGAGAGAGAGAGAGAGAGAGAGAGAGAGAGAGAGAGAGAGAGAGAGAGAGAGAGAGACTGAAAAAAGAAGGATACGGAGAGTTGGTAAGGATAAAAGGGGGGGTGGGGATAGGGTCGGGTAGGATTATTAAGTAAGGAGTAGTTTGGGAAGGCTAGATAGAGAAGGAGGGAAGGATATCGCCTGGGATTCCCGCCTGTTGGGACCTCATCTACAAGGACACTCACTTTACTCACTCACCCACTCACTATAATGTTCACCCACTCATTATACTCACTCTTCTCACTCACTTTCCAACCCTTACCCCTCATTTTATTCTCTATATTTCTCTCTCTCTCTCTCTCTCTCTCTCTCTTTCTCTCTCTCTCTCTCTCTCTCTCTCTCTCTCTCTATCTATCTATCTATCTATCTATCTATCTATCTATATATGCACAGTGTATGAAATAGTCATCACACACACATATCCCAAGGTAAAGTAAAGTTTGCATATACCGTACATATTTCTCCCCTTCCCAACCTCTCTCTATCTCTCTCTCTCTCTCTCTCTCTCTCTCTCTCTCTGGCCAGTTTTTTCCCCTCGGTAGTTACCCATGCTGTTCTCTCCTTAAACTACGGCCATTATCTTTCACAATTATCTTAACGAGCATCTTAAGTAATTGTCTTAGCCTCATATTTCTCAGCTTTACGATTCACTTATTTGTACCTTGGGTGAACTATTAGGATTTTTTTTTTTTTTCAGATTTCCACTTCTTTCCTTTTTGTATCTCCATTTCCTACTTTATCTCGATTTTTTTTTCTTTTAATGACTTACTTCGTTTATGATATTATACATTTTCAGAATCGTAGTATAAATTTACTTTTACTTTTTATTTATTCATTTATATATGCATCTATTTATCAATTTATCTATTTATTTATCTATTATATACCTAGTTATTTATCTATTTATTTATCTATTATATACCTAGTTATTTATCTATTTATTTATCTATTATATACCTAGTTATTTATATATTTATTTATCTATTATATACCTAGTTATTTATCTATTTATTTATCTATTATATACCTAGTTATTTATATATTTATTTACTTATTATTTATCTATGTATTTATTTATCACTAACATTTCCTCTTCTTTGTTATTCCGGTGCTTCTATTTCTTCCTCCTTCATCCTCCAACCCTCAACCCTCAACTCCCGTAAGTTTTTATGATATGTGTGACTGAATCGAAAGACCAAGGAACATAAATAAATTCTTTACACGAACATGGAGAACACTTAGAAAGAACACGACAATGAACAAGAGAACAAAAACAGGAAGAAAGGAATGAGAAAAACAAGAAGGAAAGAAAACGAACAGGATAAAGAATAAGAAGAAAGGAATGAGAAAAACAAGAAGGAAAGAAAAGGAACAGGATAAAGAATAAGAAGAAAGGAAAGAGAACAACAAGAACAAGAAGAAGAAGAAAGGAAAGAGAATAAGAAGAAATAAGAAAGAAAACAGAAATATAGAGAGAATGGAAGAACGAGGAGATTTCAACAGAAGGGTAAGTAATGATCTTGTTTATGTCGTATTATTGATTGATTGATTGATTTCATTGCCTAAGGAACCTGTGATCGTGTATTAGAATTAGATGGAGGCTTCTGATTCCTCCTGACTATGGGTTGATTACACAGTGGTATTCGTTTGTTAGCTTCCCAACCAACCACACTTGTAAGGCTTCATTATTTTCCACAGTGGTATTCGTTTGTTAGCTTCCCAACCAATCACACTTGTAAGGCTTCATTCTTTTCCACAGTGGTATTCGTTTGTTACCTTCCCAACCAACCACACTTGTAAGGCTTCATTCTTTTCCAAAAGCTGAGTATCCACATTCACAAAGTCTATCAAACAGTAAGATAATGAGGATTACTGTATAATTTACTCACCAAATTCATTAAATAATTCAGCCATAAGTCATTTACAAGGCTAAGATTCTTTCGTTTGCGTGCTAACAAACCACAACGAACGACTGTGGAATCGGCCCTGTGCCACAAAACAAGCTCCTTCCAAGTAGGTGGTAGTTTTGTGTTTATATTTGGAGGACTCATTTACCTCCAATTTTCTGACGAGATCACAGGGTTCCTAAATTGTGAGGTTGGTACAGTTTCCTTGGGTGGTAAATCTGGAGCAAATGATTCCTCCACGTTATTTATTTCAAGCAACAGGAGACCATTAATTATTCTTTGTTCATCTGGTTTTGTTTTCTGACATACTTTGGAGAGGAATCAAGGAGTCCTACTGTACAAACTGTATACTGTATACTGTATAGTGTAGTGTGGATATATCTGGAGCAAATAATTCTTCCAAACTATCCCAGGCAACAGATCACCATTATTTTATGCTTATCTGGTCCTTTTTTCCTGGCATTACTTTGGAGAAATCAAGGTGCTCTAATATACGGTACAAAATATATACTATTCCCAAAAGTTATGTATAATTGTACAACTAATTATGTGCCGTATTCAATTCAATCAAGAAAATGGTGAGTGTAAAACTGTTCCCTTTCTTGAATAATGGTATAAGAATATTTACTTCCCACATGTAATTCGTAAATGTAAGCCAAAGGAGAAAAATAAGATTGAGGTCACAATTACAGACGACACGAAAGGATGAAAAAAATTGAGTACACGATTATAGAGGACACAGACCATGATGTAGCCCTAGTGAGGTTTACAAGTTGGTTCTACCCTGCATGGCTAGTCTTGAACTCCACACGATGACCTTGTTGAAGAATTAAAGCTAGGAGATAAGGAAGTAAGGATAGGATAGGAAGAAAGGAAGGTGGGTAGGTTGGCGAAAAGGGAGGAGGAAGGTGGGTAGGAAGGAAGGAAGGTGGGAGGGAAAGATATGAGAAAGGAAGGAAGGTAGGTAGGTCGGTGAGAAGGGAGGAAGGAAGGTAGGTCGGTGAGAAGGGAGGAAGGTAGGTAGGGAAGGAGGGAAAGATGTGAGAAGTAGGGGTGGGAGTGTGGGTTGGGGTGAAGGAGTGGGTGTGTAGAGTAGGGGTGGGGGTTGGGGTAGAGGTGGGTGTGTAGAGTAGGGGTGTGGGTTGGGGTGGAGGTAGGGGGTAGGGGGGACACGTTAAGGTTCCAGGGGGGGTGGGGGGTGGAGGGGTATTGAGTAATGTCAAGGTTGAACTGAAATTTTTTGTATACGCCATTTTCTCTTTTTTTTCTCTCTCTCTTTCTCTTACTCTCTCTATATATTTGCTATCGATGTATCTATCTATTTCTCTATACCAATTAATCTACTGTATCTATCTATCAAGTTTTTCTCTCTTTCTTCTACTTCTTCATTCACTCGCCATCTATCACCTTCTTTCCTTCCTTCCTTCCTTCCTTCCTTCCTTCCCTCCTTCCCTCCGGCTCTGTCTCTATCCTTTCCTCAATCAGCCACGCCCCACCCCCAACCCCCCAACCTACCCCCTCCTACATACATAGTGTTGCATCACATCTCACCTCTCTGCCTCACTCCCCTCCCCTCCTCACCCTACCTCTCATATCCCTCCCCTCCTCACCCCACCTCTCATATCCCTTCCCTCCCCTCCTCACCCCTCCCCTCATATCCCTCCTCTCCCCTCCCCTCCTCACCCCTCCTCTCATATCCCTCCCCTACCCTCTCCTCCCCTCCCCACCCAACCTCTCATATCTCACCCCTCCACACCCTACCAACACCTACACCCTTAATCCCTCCTTATCTATATCCTTCAGACCTCATCCTACCCACACCCTACATGTCCCATTCTACCCACACTCTTTCTTACAATTCCCCACCCCTTCCTCTTCTCACAGTCTTCTTTCCATCCTTCCTTCCCCAAACAAACCCAAACCATCCTTCCTTCTACCCTTCTTTCTTTCCATCCATCCTTCCTTACTTCCTTCCTTACATACACATTGCAAAGTTTCATCAATTCCTCCTTCCTTCCTTCCTTCCTTTTTTTTATTTCTACCATCCTATCTCACTCCATGCTTACCGGTCTAACAATAATTAAAATCCTACCTACCTATACCTTACCTAATCCTATACCTACTTCATCCTCTACCTGCCTCACGTGTATCCTTCTGTATCTGTCTGTATTCCTGTATCTCGAATTACATGATTATTCTCACGCCCTGCCTACCTGCCTCTCCACTTACAGTATATTCTCTTCCCACTCCTAACTACCTAAGGTGTATATGTTATTACTGAAACACTCCTCTCAACTTACTCACTTGTCTACACCACATTATTTTAAACGACCTACCTTCCTACCTACCTACCTACCCTTCCACCTACCTACCTACCTACTCTTTCACCTACCTTCCTATTATTTCTATAACCTACTCTTCCACCTACCTACCTTCCTACCTACCTACCTACTCTTTCACCTACCTTCCTATTATTTCTATAACCTACTCTTCTTCCACCTACCTTCTTATTATTCCTATAACCTACTCTTCCACCTACCTACCTATAACCTACCCTTCCACTTACCTACCTACCTTCCTATAACCTACCCTTCCACTTACCTATTTGTCAACCTGCCCTTATAACCTACCAATCCACCTACCTGCCCACCTACCTATCTATCACCCTACCATTCCACCTACCTACTGACCTTCCTATCTATCACTATAACCTAACAATCCACCTCCCTACCTACCTATAACCAATCCACCTACCTGCTCATCTATCTACCTATCAACCTATCTACCTACCTACCTACTTACAAGGCAAATATACCTCCCATTTTAACCACAACACCTTTCATCAATAACAACAACCTTCATAATTTATTTACAGTATTTTTCTTTCCTGGTTGAACTTAAAAACAAAATTTAAATTATATACGATTATGTTACACGTGATGTCGACTACTGGGGTTCTGTTTACATACATACGCTGCTGTGTTGAGACTCTCTGATTCCTCCAAACTATGCAAAGTAACAGAAAGCCTCAATTGCTACTAATAGTGAATCTGTTTCGTGATATGGTCTGGAGGAATCAGTATCCCTTGAATTGACAAAAAAAAAAAAAAAAAAAAAAAAAAAAAAAAAAAAAAAAAAATCTTCCATATTCCCTTTACAATGACAACACACCAACGCCTACTCTCCCCTCCCCCCCCCCCAGCAAATCCCTGTAAATTAATACCAATACAGGGATTAATTTCTTTCTGGTAATACTGAATACAT
>JAWZYT010002909.1:132500-140000 GCA_034508575.1 Petrolisthes manimaculis | reverse complement strand
TCGTGATATAGACATCCTTGAATATCCTAATGTTGTAACTCAGCCTCCAGGCGTCACATTTATCACAACACTATATATATTATCCTGACACGCCATATATGTCCCTCTATGTATGTATGTATGTATGTGGTGTGGGTTCCAATCCACTCTATACTGTACATTTATCTATAGTTAGTCTAAATGTCCTCCTATGTATGTGGTGATGGACAAACAAACTTCTCAACACCATTACACTTATCTACTTTAACTATCATACACACACACACACACACACACACACACACACACACATACACACACACACACACACACACACACACACACACACAGACACACACACCTCCGGCAGTAGTGAAAGGTCGGTGGTAGTAATAATGAGGAGCGAGGCGGATGTCCCCAGCACCTCCTTACCTTCCCTCAGGGGCACCAAGGTTCTGTGTGTCTGTGTAAACATTCCCTGAGGCTTCTTATAGTCTGGCCAGGTCGTGGTTCCCAGCCTCTATATTACTGTGTGTGTGTGTGTGTGTGTGTGTGTGTGTGTAGAGGAAACGTTTGTGTATGTGTGTGTTTGTGTGAGGGGGGATGGGTAGGTGTGGGGCGTGTCGGGGAGAGGTGTGTAGGGGGGAGGGGTGTGTAGGTGTGTGGGGGGAGAGAGGTAGGTGTGGGATGTGTAGGAGGTGTAGGGTGTATATGTGTGTGTGTGTGTGGAGGGATAAAAGGGAATGAATGGTAGAATTTCTGCTGTTTGGGATGGGTAGTTATTCATTGCAAACTCCATCCAACGTAAGATGTTGATCCACAAGTACAGGTGGCGGATAGTTAGAGGGGGAGGCTGGAAAACGAGAGAAACACGAGACAATAAAAGATGTGCAAATAAGAGAATGAATGAGTAAACGAAAGAGTGAGAGAAAATACGAGAATAGGAGTGCTGCGTGGAAAGTAGAAAGACAGGAAGATGGGAAAAGGGAGGAGAAAGAGACAATAAAACATGCAAAGGAAAGAATGAATAAATATATGAAAGCGTTAGAGAGAAAAAACTTGAAGTACAGGGAAAGTAGAAAGAAGGGAAGGTGCGAAATGAGTGAAAAACGAGGCAATAAAACGTGTAAATGAGAGAGTGAGAAGGGCAGAACGGACCCAAAGGAGATCGTAAAAGGAGTGTTGCACAGGGGTTATCTGACCATTATATATATGTATTGTATGTCGGGTTGTGGGGGCAAGAGGGAGGGGAAGGCACAAGATAAGAGGTGGGGTACTGGGTGAGGAGAGGGGGCAAGAAGGAGGGAGGGGAGGGCACGAGATAAGAGAAGAAATACGGGGTGAGGAGAGGGGGCAAGAAGGAGGTGAAGGGGCAAGAAGGAGGGAAGGGCACAGGATAAGAGGAGAAGAGGTCTGGTGCACGTGAGTAGGATCGGATAGGACATGTGTACGGAAGAAGTCAGATGCACGTGGGATGGATTGGAGGGTGTACGAAAGGGGTCGGGTGCACGTGAGATGAGTTGGAAAGGGTGTGTGTTGTACGGGAGGGGTGAGGGTGCACGTGAGATGAGTTATTTAGAGGGGTGAGGGTGAACATGATAAAGTGAGAGTGTATTGTTTTTACGTGTCAAAACATAATTATATAGACATCTCAGTGTTGTTAATTGTAAGGCTTCATTAATTAAGGGATGTCACTGCACCTTCTTCCTATATTCTAACCGATTCCTCCTGGTGCCTTCATCTGAACCACAAGCTACGTAATCTAAAATCGAATCTTACACGTTAAGGACCCAACGTGATGTAGTCAGAAAATTGGTGGTTAGTGAGTCCTTCAAACATTGCCACGAAACTAACACACACGTATTATATGTGGAAGAAGATTGTTTCGTGTCACAGTCAGGAGAAATCAGAAGCCACCAAATCTCATACACGATCACAGGGTCCACTTTGAGGAGGTGTTCAAAGTGGAGTTTTCCCAGACCTTAAAATTTATCTATAAAATACATCCCAGTGTCTCATGTCGATTGATTCTGTTTCCTGGAATTGTTTGGAGAATTCACTTGTATACTCTTGCTCGTGTTGTGTGTGTGTGTGTGTGTGTGTGTGTGTGTGTGTGTGTGTGTGTGTGTGTGTGTGTGTATGTATGTGTGTGTGTGTGTGTGTGTGTGTGTGTGTGTGTGTGTGTGTGTGTGTGTATGTATGTGTGTGTGTGTGTGTGTGTGTGTGTGTGAGTGTGTGTGTGTGTGTGCTCGTGCATTGTGTGTGTGTGCTGATGCGTGTGTATGTGCGTTCGTGCGTGAGTATGTGGACTCGGGTATATTAGAGATGTGTGTATTCGATTATTTAAGCTACTTGACCAACAACAACAAAAAATAATAATAACGAGTAATAGGGTGACGTAACTCTCTCTCTCTCTCTCTCTCTCTCTCTCTCTCTCTCTCTCTCTCTCTCTCTCACACACACACACACACACACACACACACACACACACACACACACACACACACACACACACACACACACACACACACACACACACACACACACACACACACACACACCTGATGGCTGTCTGTCTGTCTGTCTGTCTGTCTGGTTGGTTGGTTTGGCAGTGTGCGAAGCTTGGTAACCGCACTCAAATGTTTTTACCTGATTCAATAACAGGTTTTCGGTGGTGTGGTGTGGTGGGACAAGAAGCGGCTCACCTAAGAGGATCCGGTTAGGCCCTAAGAGCGAGTCTCCAGCTGGTGGGCCGCGACCTGGTGACCTTTATCGACGTAGACACACACACATACGCACATACACACACTCCCATACACACACATGCGAGTTTATATTATACTGACTCGTGAGTGAGTGCTGACATAACCAACGCACATACATACATACATCGTGACTCATACATACACATACATACACATATACACATACATACACACACACGTATAGAAACTAGCCAATGAAACAAACACATACATACTAAAATGCACAAATTGAGACAAACTTATATACATACGCGCGTAATTTTTTTTAAAAAACTACAACACACAAATATAAGAAAAAAAAAAAAAAAAAAACTCCCCTTATATCTCTAGGATGCTTCTCTCTCCCTTCATGTGTGTGTGTGTGTGTGTCCTGAATCACTGAGGGGAGAAACTGTGGTGACGTGTGTATGTAGGGTGTAGTGATGTGATGTGATGTGATGTGAGGGTGACGTGATGGTACAGTGTAAATATTATTAGTTGTCTTTATACTTCCAATCTATCCCAGGTAATAACACACATCAATGTTTTTAATTGGGGATCTGTTTAGTAAAAGACACGACTCCAGTCCCTAAGTGGACGATTATACAGTATTATGAGGTTCCTAACTGATAATAATGATAATGATAATGTCATGAGCGTAAGAGGGGAATAATAATAATAGTAATAATAAATAATAATATTGTGGGTGACCCTGGCTGTAGTGTCAGGTCCAAAGTTAAGGTCAAATGTTGTTAATTAATAAAGGTTAACGTGTACACCAAATTTGGTTTTACACACACACACACACACACACACACACACACACACACACACACACACACACACACACACACACACACACACACACACACACACACCAGATCCCGTGCTCGTGTATGAGAATAATTGGTGGCTTCCGATTCCTCCTATCTATGCCACGAAACAAGATTCTTTCATATAGATGGTGTTTCGTGGCAATATATGAAGGACTCGCTAACCTCCAATTTTCTGACTACACCACAGGGTCTCTTAATTAACAATACAGTATATACGAGTCAGTATAAGTGTTGTCAGGTGTTCTCAGGTAGCTATGTCTGATGATTACAAACTTCAACAACACCTGCTGGATACCTAATTATAATCTTGTGACTGTACCTTTTAAAATGCAAGTAAAACCGGTGGTCATAATCTTGAGTATAGCCTTCCCCCGACCCCCTCCCAATCTTCCCATCCCACCCGTGTACACAATTGAATCAACCCATCCCACCGTGGAGGCAGTATATTATAGCTCTATGCATCCCACCCACCAACTAAATCCATCCCACCCAACCTCGCCATCCCACACACACACATCACCGGGTACAAAGGGATTAAAGTGGGCTGTCAATTGGCCTCTATAGATTACAGCCAGTCAGGTGGAGAGGTAACCACTGGCTTCATTAAGGGACCCTGTGATGTAGTAAGAGAATTGGAGGTAAATAGAGTCCTTCAAATATTACCACGAAACACCACCTATAATGGAAGGAGCGTGTTTTGTCGCATAGTCAGGGGGACTCAGTAGCCTCCAATTTCCCTACACGATCACAGAGTAGAGTTATGTACTGTACAGCCATAATCAAATATTCACTAACACTTTCCTTCCATCTTAGTATGAATATCTTCGTAATAAAGAACAACACAAGTATCATTTTGCAGCACCTCATAATGATAATAGGATTGGTTGAGTTGACGTAAGGTGTTGTACGATTATAATAATATTTTCATAAGATACTGATTTATTTACACGATAGAAGGAAAGTGTGGGTGTTTTTTATTTGAATGTGGTTGTACAGTGTTGGTGAGGGTCGGGGCAACACAGCAGGCTCCTCAACTCACAAAAGCAGGTATCACACACGGGGCTATTTTCCTCCGTCCTGTGGTTAATCTGAGGCTTCCTACGTCCTCCAACCCGTTTTATGAGGTATAGAGGACAACTAGGAATCTAAGCGAGGCAAATTTAGCTCTAGATCGGAGGAGGATGGACGGAGAACGGAGGAAATAAAATACGTGGTAGTGTGATAAACCCATAACACAATACCTGAAAAGATTATTATGTAGATTTAATTAAGGGAAGGTAATTTTGGAGTAACTGATTCCCCCAAACACTTCCAAGCAACACGATACCTTTATTTTAGTCAATCTGGTTCTGTTTCCTGGCATACTTTGGAGGAATCAAGGCAATCTAATAAACGAAATGTATATACTGTCCCACTAAACACACATCATCACACTCTGGCATCTGAACACCTTCTCTATTTGACTGAGACGAATGAGTATGATGCATTTTGAATACATTTAAGACAAGTTAGGAAAAAATAAGTAATTATAAGTCTCAGCAGCACAAACTATGATAAGAACCTCGACGGGTATTTCAGAGGTACTATTAATATCTCTCTCTCTCTCTCTCTCTCTACCATCCTCTCTCCATATTCTTCCTCCTCCTTCCACATCTCTCACTCTACCGTCCCTCCTCTCTATTCTTCTCCATTCATCTTTTCTATCTATCTCTCCCTCCTCTGCTCCACCCCTATCTTCCTCTCCTCCCATCCCCTCTCTCTCTCTCTCTCCCTCCCTCCCTCCATCACTTTCCCTCCCTCTCCTTACCTCCTGCTTCTCCTTCTCCATCTCTCTCTCTCTCTCTCTCTCTCTCTCTCTCTCTCTCTCTCTCTCTCTCTCTCTCTCTCTCTCTACCAGAAACATATTGTAGTCAGCGTATCAAGAGTAATCTAAAAAGTAACAACAATAAAAAGTTGCATTATCCTCCAACACAACAAAAATAACAACAACAACAACAGCAGCCACACCCACCACCACAGTAGCAACAACAACAACAACAATAACAACAACAACAACAACAACCACAACCACAAATAAAAGACAACTACAATATCAGCATCAACAGTAACAACAACAGCAACAACATCAGCAACAACAACAATGACAACAACAACAATCAAAACCACAACAACCACCACCACAACAACAAAACCAAAACAACAACAACAACAACAAAACAACAACAACAAATAATGCTATGTTAATTATGGTTACATCAAGAAAAAAGAAGCTATCCATTACCTTCATAGCAACCTCATATAAATTCAACTCTAGTAGTGTACAGTCGAGGTCAAAAGTCCTGCATCAGACGAATGGAAAAAACAAACAAATCAAAATGGACCCTTCTAATGAATCTTATAAAACAATAATAAAACAGAAACCAAAAGAGATATTATTATCATCAATACTATTATTATCAATGTTATTATTATTAATATTATTATTATTATTATTATTATTATTATTATTATTATTATTATTATTATTATTATTATTATTATTATTATTATTATTATTATTATTATTATTATTATTATTGTTGATTGCTATTCTAACTTGGTTTTGTTATTATTATTATTATTTTTATTATTATTATTTTATTATATATATTTTTTCATCATATTTGGAGGTCCGTTTTATTGACAGGTGTTGCACGCTTCATGATTATTGAGTGAGACTGTACGTACCATCACATTACAAAAAGTGTTGTTCGTTAGCCCACCACCAGAGGTCAGTATAATCACGGGTCCTGTTGGGGCAGTTTTTATTTTATTTATTTATTTATTTATATATTTATTTATTTATTTATTTATCTACCTAATTATTTGTTTATTATGTTTTTTTTTTGTAACTCTAACAAGGCTTTCGTTAGAACTCTAGTGGAGTTTTTTTTTTTTTACATATTTATTTATTATATATTTTTTTGCTTTACAGTCGCATATGGAAAATGACAATTACACCCACACACACACACACACACCTTCACACACACACACACACACCTTCACACACACACATACACTACACCATAACACACATACTGCACCACAAACACAAACAAACACACACTGCTTGCACCATAAACACACACACAAACACACACACACTGGGCCAAGCAATTGTTGATTACATTGACCTCTGTTGGCAGTGGACGTGACTTTTGAATCTGAATGTACAGTACACCAACTTAATCATAATACAGATACAAAAATAATAATTCTATTATATATAACTCAAGTTATTTTTATTTCGTTTTTTCGTGTTTAAGTTCAGTCAAGTCATGAAAAAAAAATACTGTTCTAACTAAATCCCTTTTTATTTTTTTTACAGACAATGACTCCATACTATTTTGGGGGAATAAGAAGATGGAGAAGAAACAAGAGAGAGAAGAAGGAACAAGAGAGAGAAGAAGGAACAAGAGAGAGAGGAGGAGGTGAGTAAAAATAAGGAGAAAAAGAAATGGGAAGGGTAAAGTGATTATTAATAAAACAAAGGAATGAAATAGAGAGAGGCAATGTATGTGTGTGTGTGTGTGTGTGTGTGTGTGTGTGTGTGTGTGTGTGTGTGTGTGTGTGTGTGTGTGTGTGTGTGTGTGTGTGTGTGTGTGTGTGTGTGTGTGTGTGTGTGTGTGTGTGTGTGTGTGAAGTAAATTTACAGAAGAAATGGAAGAGCCAGAGAGAGAAATAGAATGTGTGTGTGTGTGTGTGTTTAAGGTGAAGTGAATTAACATAAGAAAGGGAAGAACAAGTAAGAGGCAGTGTGTGTGTGTGTGTGTGTGTGTGTGTGTGTGTGTGTGTGTGTGTGTGTAGCCTGACGCGTGCCTCTCCGACGCTCATTACAGGTTGGGAAAACATCGCTAGCACACCCAAACACTCACCCAGCCTCACGCTTCACACACACA
>JAWZYT010002909.1:7500-130000 GCA_034508575.1 Petrolisthes manimaculis | reverse complement strand
GTGTGTTCTGCCGAGAAAAGGATATTGTACCAAGAAGTCGTGGTGTACAGTTCAGGACAAGAGTTTCAACACACACACACACACACACACACACACACACACACACACACACACACACACACACACACACACACACACACACACACAAAGCAAAATTCCCAACAAACATTTTATCATTCACTTTACCTTTATTTGTTCATTTCAGTTAAACAATTATTTACATAGCGTATAATATTATATCCCTATTGTTCATAATATACTCGTTTTGCTTGAGGGACCCTGTGATGTAGTTAAAAAAATTTGGAGGTGAATGAGTGCTTCAAACATTGCCATGAGACACCACCTGTATAGAGGGATCTTGTTTTGTGGCATAGTCAGGAGGAATCAGAAGCCTCCAATTCTCATACACAATCACAGGGTATTTTATTAAGTCATGATCGTATATTTTCTACATTTCTTGACTTCTCCTTTACTAAAAATATTAAACAGCATTTATTTTATTAACTGAAATGTTTTTCCTCGTATAATCACACTATGCTAATTCATTCTCCTGTGTTTGTGTTTATTTATTTAAGAGTATAATTAAATATATATGCATAAATAATATATTCCACTACCTTCCTCTAATCGTACACACACACACACACACACACACACACACACACAATTTTTACTAAGTTTCTAACCTTCATATAAGAGTATATAATTTATACATCACTAATTCATTCTGCTATTTTTCCTGTAGTCTTATAAAAACACTAAATAAACACATTTCCTTATTCTGCTTGTTGATGCATTAATATATTTATTTCGCTATTTTTACCTCTAGTCAAATAAAAACACTATATATCAACCAACACATTTTTCCTTAGTCTTTATCTACTGCTACACGTTGTTGCATTAATAATTAATTTTATTCCGTTTCTTTTCCTCTAATCGAAAAAAAAAAAAAAAAAAAAAAAAAAAAAAAAAAAAAAAAAAAATTAAACTAAACAATACAAAAGTCAACATGAATACACACACACATATTTTTATTCTTAATTTACTGTTACACGTGGAGGGTTCATTATTATCATATCTTTATTCTTTATTTACTGTTACACGTGGATGTCTCATTATTATCGTATTGGGCCACCCTTCCTTCTTGGACTGTTTCCGTGTTACCGGGAGATACTGTTACCTAGCAGTGCCAACAACAACAACAACAACAACAACAACAGTAGGAGGAGCAAGAGTCAGTCAGTCAGTCAGTCAGCCAAGTAGTTAGTTAGCCAGTCAGCCAGTCAGTCAGTCAAGTAGTTAGCCAGTCAGTCAGCCAGTCAGTCAGCCAGTCAGTCAGTCAGCCAAGTAGTTAGTCAGCCAGTCAGTGAGTAGAGATAAAAGTAGCAGAACCCGCTATGGCCAGACCTGCTCACCTCCAGCAGGGCTCGTCGAGAATACTAAACACACACACACACACACACACACACACACACACACACACACACACACACACACACACACACACACACACACACACACACACACACACACACACACACACACACACACACACACACACACACACACACACACACACACACACAACCTTTACCAGACCCGTCTTGAAGGGGCACGGGGGGAGGGAAAGGTTAGCTTACTGAGGGTCGGTGGAGGAGGAGGAGGAGGAGGGAGGGAGGAAGAAGAAGAAGAAGAGGGAGAAGACGAAGAGGAGGAGGAGGAGGAGGAGGAGGAGACGAGGAGAAAGATGAGTGAGAGGAAGGATGAGAAGGAGAGAGGAAGGAGAAGGAAGAACAAGGGGAAATAGAATAATAAACAATAATGTGTAAAAAAAATATATATAGTACCTGGCCATATAAGGCATTTGTTACTAAGATGGTACAATATTATGGACAGATGAATATAAACAAGGAAGCAGGAACATAGAACGAAACTCAAACACAGAAATACAGGAGGCAGTACACAGGCAGATACACAACAGGGAAAGTAGAAGAAAAGTAGAAAAATTGGTGGTGGGGGAAGAGAGAAAGGGTCGTGTGTGTGTGTGTGTGTGTGTGTGTGTGTGTGTGTGTGTGTGTGTGTGTGTGTGTTTATTTTTATTAATTGTAGGGCTACTTATTCCTCCAAACAATCCATAGAAAAAAAAAAAAAAAAAAAAAAAAACTTCCCTTCCACCTTAACTGTTTGGTAATAAAGTCTGAAGGATTGATTCACTAATTCATCTCACAATCCAACCTCAAGTCTCTCCCCGTTTTTAATGAATGGTTGGTGATTAGGACAGAGCTAATGGTGATGTATGGAGTGGAGGGGGGTATTGGGGGGTGGAGTGGAGGGGGGTGGTGGGTGGTGGGGGGGGGGGGTGATAAGGATCTGAGATTAATGTAATGTGGTGATTTTTTTTTTTTTTTTTTTTTTTGCACTGTTATTGTTGGTGATTATGAAGGGGTGACGATGGTGATGCATGTGGAGATAAGATGATAGGGTGGTGTTGATTTGATATTGGAGAGAGAGAGAGAGAGAGAGAGAGAGAGAGAGAGAGAGAGAGAGAGAGCGTAGGTGTGAGTGAATGCGAGAGCGTAGGTGCAAATTTGTGTGTGAGAGAGAGCGAGTGAACGAGCCAGAGAGAGAGAGAGAGTTTGAGTGGATGTGAGTGAATGCGTAAGATGTAAAGTGAGTGAGTGAGCGAGTGAATGCGAGTGGGCGTGTGTGCGTGTGTGCGTGCGTGAGTGTGTAAGTGAGAGGGAGTGTTATGGACGGACAGTAACCTTGGCTATATAGGTATAGTAACGGGTTCAGTTCTTCACTTATCTTTATCTTATCTCTCCTCTTTACTCTTTTCCTCTTCTCTCTCCCTTTCTTCTTTCTTTTCTTTCTTCTCATTTCCTCTTCTTTCTCCTTTTCTACTCTTCTCTACTCTTATCCCTCCTCTTTACTCTTTTCCTCTTCTCTCTCCCTTTCTCTTTCTTTCCATTTCCTCTTCTTTCTCTCCTCTCTTATTCCCTCCTATTTTTCTCTCCTATTCTCTCTCCCTTTCTCTTTCCTTTCTTCCTCCCTATTTCCTCTTCTCTCTCCTTCTCACCTCTTTTCTCTCATTTTATTCCCTTCCACTTTCTCTTTCCTTCCTTTCTTCCCATTACCTCTTATTTCTCCTTCACTACTCTTTTACCTCCCTCTCAAATCCATACACATCCCTCTCAAATCCATATCCTCTTCATTCTCCTTCCCTCTTTCCTTTCTCTCTCACCTTTTATTCTTCCTCTTCTTCTCCCTCCCTCTCTTCCTTCTTCCCTTCTCCCAATACTGAACAGCCAGCAAGGAAAACGAGAAAATAAATAGCCATTGTTTATAGTGATTTCAACGGGGTGGCAAGTAGTAATCCAAACCTTTTTAACAGGGATGTAAACATAATCATTTTAATTGATATTCAACACAGTAACCATCTACCTATTCATCAATCTATTTATCCATTTATCTATCTATCCATCTTCCTAACTATCTATCTATCCATCTATATTTCTAACTATCCATCCATCCATCCATCCATCTACCTATCTATCTATCTATCTATCCATTTATCTATCTATCCATTTATTTATCCATCCATCAAACTATCTATCTATCTATCTATCTATCTAGGTATCAAGTTCGAGGCAAGTGAACAGAAAAAGTAGATAGATAAATTTATAAGTGGGATGTCCTTTCAGCATTACTTTTTCCCCAGGACGGTATAAGTAGAGTACGATATGATGGTTATGAAGGCTATCCATTATGTTTATTACACAGGAAGGACATGGCTTGAGGTACAGGCGTCTATTCCACCTCCAACCACGCCAAATATAGATGTACACACACACACACACACACACACACCTTCTCTCTATATATATCTATCTATCTATCTATCTTACACACACACACACACACACACACACACACACCTTCTCCCTAAATCTATCTATATATCTATCTTACACATATACATACACCTTCTCACTCTCTCTCTCTCTCTCTCTCTCTCTCTCTCTCTCTCCACTCTACACCCCCCCCCTTCTCCTCCTCCACCACCACTGGATCATTCACCCCCCTCCCCAAGGCTAAGTAAGCACCCTCCCCCCTTCCCTAACCCATCCACACACACACACACTCGTTCATCCACCATCCCTATCCCTCTCCCCATGTCCCCTATCCCTCGTTATCCCTCATTATCCCTCTATTCCCACCTTTACCCCCCTACCCCTCTCTCCCCATGCCCCCTATCTCTCTCCCTCTCTCCCCCCTCTCTCCTCTATCCCCTCCCCCCCCCATCTATCCCACTCCCCTCTCTCTCTACCCCCCCTCCCCCCTCCCCCCCTTCCCATCTCTCTAGGCGTCAGATTGTCCGGGTTGTCGGTGTACAGTTGCACAAAAAAATACCTTGACTCAAAGAGAATTTGATTGAAGGATGAGAGAAGACCGCCTCACTAGGCCTGAAAGACCCTGTATATTGGAGAGAGAGAGAGAGAGAGAGAGAGAGAGAGAGAGAGAGAGAGAGAGAGAGAGAGAGAGAGAGAGAGACCAAACACGACAAAGAAAAAGGAAAACAATTGTGTCCTTCAATCTATCCTACAAAACAGATCCCTTTTGGTTGGATACATACGTGGTCTGTTGTTTCCTGGCAAAGTTTGGAGGAAGTTGTAGGAATTGGTTTTGTCTCCAAGTAAAAGGAAAAGTGTAGCAAAGTTTGGTTGATGTTGGATATTTTTTATGCATTAAATTTTAAAAGAAGGGGTTGAGTTCTTAGTGTAATTTGTACTTTATCTAAATATACAGTACATCATCATTATTGTAATAACCCTATATTATTTGTGGATATTTTACTTTGTGTGTGTGTGTAAGAGAGAGAGAGAGAGAGAGAGAGAGAGAGAGAGAGAGAGAGAGAGAGAGAGAGAGAATTTGAATGTGTGTGTGTGTGCGCGCGCATGAGTGTGCGTATCAGTTGTGTGGCGGTTAGATAGGGGAACCCCCTTACGCAGTGTTGCCAGCATGGAGTGGCCACGCACCAACAACACCGTTACCAACATCACAAAAACAATAGTGTTGTGTAGTGAGTGGGTTGGACAGACTTTATTACCAACCAGAAGCTCACACAACACTAACCTTTTTTTCATCACACCGTTCTTACATATATACAGTCAAGTTCTATCGGAGTCTCAAACATTCTTACACGTTTCTTACCTATTGTTCAGTCATGGTATAAAGTTCTGTCTGCACATCAACCTTTTATTCTTACACCATTCTTACCTTTCCTTACACGTTTCTTTCCTAATGTTCAGTCAGTCAAGGTATAAAGTTCTGCAGGACACCTCAACCTTCCTTACACGTTTCTATAACAACAACAACAACATCATCATCATCATCAACAACAACATACATATGACGTCGTTCTTGTAACTATTATGGGGATAGTAAACGTTTTAGTTAAGGGTAGATTTTTCTTATTGGTGAATTGGAAGGTCTCTGATTCCTCCAAACTATGCCAGGAAACAGACCCCCTCGTTGGTACTGCTGATAAGGGGATCTGTTTCGTGGCTATAGTTTGGAGGAATCAGACATAGACCTTCCAATTTACCAACAAGATTATCTCCCCTTTTAAACTGATGGGAATTAATTTAATCTACATACTTGATAGCGGATGGAGGTGGTGTAACAAGTGTGAAGTGTGAAGAAGAGATGAAGTGTGAGGAGAGGTGAAGGGTTAATTAAGTGCTAGATGAAGACAGTGAAGTGTGAGGTGAGACGAATAATCAAGAAAAGTGTCAGATGAAGTGAGGTGTGAGATAAGATAAAAAGTTTGAGATAAAAAAGTGTGAGGCTCAGAATACAATATTTTTTTACCAAGGATGCAATGAAGTGATGTGAAATGTATTAGGTGATGTGAAAAATATATACTGTCCAACGAGCTGGGGGGACATCGAAGGTGGAGTTGTAGGGTGGAGTGCAAGGGTGGATAGAATGGTAGGACAGAGAGGGCAGAGGAGGTGGAGAAGGGACTGGTGGAGGAGGCGGTGGGTAAAGTGGATGTGGTGGTTTGGAGCTGGAGGGGAAGGTAGAAGAAAAAGGACACTGTTGGAGGCCTGAGGGTAGGAGGGAGAGGTAAGAGGGAGAGGTAAGAGGAGGTAATAGAGAGGTGTGGTGGAGGCAAGGTTAGAGGTGTAGTGTAGATGCAATTCAAAGTGGAGGGACAGTGTGGAAGCAGGTGGGGAGATAGTACAGTATGTAAGCAGGTGGAGTAAGAAAATTGATTTGATTATAGAATAGGAAATGAAAGTGGAGGCCCTGTGTGGAGTGGAATGAGAGTGACTTTGGAGTAAGTGACATTGGAGTGAGAGTGACATTGGAGTGAGAGTGACATTGGAGTGAGAGTGACGTTGTACAGGCAGCGGAATATTCCACACACTCTCACACACACACACACACACACACACAGGGATGTTCCATATAACCCACCACTTGACAACTGCCAGGGTGTGAAGTGAAGCGGTAGCCCCACACGACACCTACACGTGATTCTCAACCCATGTATACCCCCAACCCTCCCTATGTCACCCCCCCCCCCTCCCACACATCCTCCTCTCTCCCACCATTCCCCTTCAACTAATCCTCCTGTCCCCCCAACCCCTTTCCACTCACCCTCCTCTGTTCCCCCAACCCCTTTCCACTCATCCTCCTCTACCCCACCACACCCTATTCCCCCCACACCTTCCACTGTCCCCCACTCCACCCCTATAATACCCACACTCTCCTTGCCCCTCACATTTACGAGACAAGTGATATCTATCTCTGGTGGCTCAACACAACAACATACTGGCGCAATTTAGGAAACGACAGAAAGCTTGTTTGTTGATCCAGTTCTTGGTAACTCCTGATTTACATCCATCCCTTGGAGTACACACACACACACACACACACACACACACACACGTAATAAAATACTCTTGGGCCAGACAATGGAAAGTGACAGAGGAAGATGAGTGCAGAAGATGATGAGTGGAGATGATGATGATGAGTGGAGAGGTAGTACGAGTAGGAAGATGAGTGTGGAGATACAGACAGTAGGTGTATTATGGTCTGGTCAGGATTCACGTAAGACAACCATTTCCTGGTGGGGGTTCCCGACGCTGTGTGTGTCAACTCCAGAACCGGTTTTAGTGTGACCCGAGTCTGCCTTTACCGGGGTCAAACGGGTTAACCTCAGATTAACTGAATATAAAAAGCTTTGAATGCAGTGTATATCAGTAATTGGAATATAAACATGGTATAATAAAAACTTTGAGTGTGAATCTCAACATGACAGGTGAAATGTGTATACGGGTAGATAATATATATATATATATATATATATATATATATATATATATATATATATATATATATATATATATATATATATATATATATATATATATATATATACACAGTTTTATGTGTGTGTGTAATCTTATCCTAGTCATGTTTCTTTTTATTCCATGAGTTCTTTCACTGTGCCTCCTTCTCCTTACACTGTGACTAATGTAAGAGTCAGCTCACGTCAGGTTTGTCAGGGAGGTGGTTTAATCTGAGGATGAGGCAATTAGATAGGGTTGACAGGGGCTGAGGCAGGGTGGTCAGGGGCTGGACAAGACGGTAGAGGGAAGGAAGGAAGGAAGGAAGGCAGGGGACACGAGGTAGGAGGGGAGGGTATGATGTAGGCAGGGTATGGGTAGGAAGGGAGGGTATATGGAGGCCAACAGGGAAGGGAAGGCAAGGTCAACTGGCACTGACTGGCTTACCCAAAACCTGCTGATCCACGCAAGGGGGAGGTGGTGGTGGTGAAGAGGGGGAAGAGAGAGACGAGGTGGAGAAGCCTGGTGGTGGTGAGGTGGAGAAGTGTGGTGGTGGATGTGGTTGTTGTTATTGTTGTTGTTGTTTTATTGTGATGGTGGTGGTGGTGTTACTGTTGTTGTTGGTGGTGGTGGTGGTGGTGATGTAATGACTGTACACGAATGAAAAAATAAATAAAAAATAATATAATACACCCAAAACAAACAATAAGAAAATACAAATATAAACATAACAAGAACGAATAAACAAAACACAGGAAATGCAAGAATGATAACGAGAGATGAAAATGATGATGAAGGGAAGAAGGGAGAGGCAAAAAAAAAAAAAAAAAAAAAAATCTTGAACACAATAGAATAAATGGGAAAGAGGACATGACGAAGAATAATAATAATAGCTGGTAATAGGATGTACATAGTGATAAGATAGGAAGTATTACCTGTTTGATTGTATAACGGTGTTGGAGGTGGTCTGGTCTGGTTTGGTTAGTTAGGTGTGTGTGGTGAGATGAGGAGGAGGAGGAGAAGCTGCAGCAGTCCTGTACTGAACGTGTGGGTGGAAGAGAGAGAGAGAGAGAGAGAGAGAGAGAGAGAGATTGTGAAGTGCAGCGTAGTGTAGAGAGAGAGAGAATGGTTGAGTGTAGTTAAGAGAGAGAGAGTCTGTGGTTGAGTTGAGTTTATTGTAGTGTAGTGTACTGGAGAGATAAGAGAGAGAGAGAGAGATAGATAAATAGATAGATAGATAGATAGAGAGAGAGAGAGAGAGAGAGTGTGTGTGTGTGTGTGTATGTGTGTGTGTGTGTGTAAGTGTGTGTATTAGAGAGAGAGTGTGTGTGTGTGTAAGTGTGTGTATTGGAGAGAGAGAGAGAGACAGAGAAGAGAGATAGAGAGTGGGTGGGTGCAGAATGAGTGTCTGTGCGTAGTGGAGAGAGAGAGAGAGAGAGGAAGGTTGTGTGTGTCACATGCGGATCTGCCTCACGGATGTTGCAGACAATGTGTGTTTATGTATGACTGACTTACAATGTGTGTGTGTGTGTGTGTGTGTATGGGTGTATGTCCTTTACGTATGATATGAACTACAGTGTGCATGTAGATTTGTAATTTGTGTGTGTGTATGTTTTTATGTACACTTTTAATCTACATGAAATATGTAATATGTATTGCAGGAATAACAGAATGTGTGTAGTATATGTATATATGTATGTACTAGTATTACCGTATATTATAAAAGGTATGTGAAAAAATGTAATTATTCTTCAAATGTTTCTAATTTCTATATTGGTACACACGACTCAGAACAAAAATACATAAATAAAACTATCGCGATAAAAACATAAACAAACAAACAAACAAACAAACACAGCAGCTCGTGTTTTCCAGGTTGTTTGTATACCCTTCGCACCCGAGTCACTCTCTTTTCATTCTTCAACTTAATGCCCCTAGAGAGAGAGAGAGAGAGAGAGAGAGAGAGAGAGAGAGAGAGAGAGAGAGAGAGAGCTCCTTTCCCTCCTTTCAATTTCCTCTTCCCTCGTACTACAGACTTTTCCTGGCCTATATAGAGTCGATCCCTTTTCTCTTTATACTTTTTTCTCATTATTTTTAGTGTCTTGCTGCTACTGTTCGCTTGAAGGAATGAGTACACCGATAATACTATAATTTTCTGACTCCTTCCTCTTCAATAAATTTTCAGAATATGTGTAATAGTTGGTGTGAGGAGTGACTGCACCGATATATTTCTTTGTGTGTGTGTGTGTGTGTGTGTGTACCCGCTTCGTGTTCTTAATCGAGGTTTAGGCCGTCATACATCAATAGACTTTCACGTCACGATCTGCGTTGGGTAAGGAAGGAAGGAAGGAAGGAAGGAAGGAAGGAAGGGAGGGAGGAAGGGGAATGGCAAATAATGGAAGGTAGGGAGGAAGGGGAACGGGAAAGGAAGGAAGGTGTAATGATAGCTGGTAAAAAAGAAAGGGGATAGAAGGAAGGTGAAAGATAGACTGAATAACTGACTGACTGTGGTGGTGATAATAACTTGTGTGGGTGACTGTTTACTGCCAACCTCACCAGAGTAAAATTGGCTGACTCAGGGTGAAGCTGGTACTGTTTCTTACCTGTCGTGACGTGTGTGTGTGTGTGTATGAGAGAGAGAGAGAGAGAGAGAGAGAGAGAGAGAGAGAGAGAGAGAAACGCACACACATAGAGCAAGAAAGAGAGAGAGACGCGCACACAGAGAGAAAGAGAGAGGGACGCGCACGCACACACACACACACACACACACACACAGAATGAGAGAGAAAAAGTGTTGTATCTAGGAAGAAAGAAAGACAGGTAGCGGGAAAAGGAGAAGAAAAAGAACGAGAACGATATAAATAGAACCGTGGCAATGAGACTGAACACAGATGGAAGGACAACCAGTGATAAAAAGTGATGCAGAGAGAGAGAGAGAGAGAGAGAGAGAGGAGGGAGTGAGAAATGGAAGGAGGGAGGGAGGGAGAGAGAGAAGGAAGGATAGAGTGAGGAATGAAAGGAGAGAGTGAGAGGAGGGAGTAAGGGAGGGAATGAGAAAAAGGGGGAGTGAGGGAAGGAGAAAGAGAAGGAAAGAGATAGGGATGGAGGGAGGGAGATAAGGATGGAGAGATGGAGCGATGGAAGGATGGAAGGAGTGAGGGACGGAGGAAGAGAGGAAGGGACGGAGGAAGAGAGGAAGAATGACAATATCAGATGTAGTAGGAAACCATTTATTTTTGGGCGAATCTGGAAGGCTACTGATTCCTCCAAAGTATACCAGAACACAGAATCCCTACAATTCCTACTCATATATTGCAGCACCAGTCTATATGTTTACTTGTTTCCTGGCATAGCTTGTAGGAATCAGAAGCCTCCAATAATGACCAACGAGAAAAGAGATGATGATGATGATGATAGAGTGAGAGATAACGGTAAAGATGAAGGAAGAAAGTGTTGGATTGGTGTTAGGAGAGAGAGAGAGAGAGAGAGAGAGAGAGAGAGAGAGAGAGAGGGCGACCGGTTAGGTAGATATTGGTGGTGGTAGTGGTGGTGGTGAGGGACCTTGAGTGCCCGTTGTCACCCGTTACTCCAAGGTCACCACCCTCCTGCCATCTTGCCAACCCCCTTCCCCTTTCCCCCCCTGCCATCTTGCCAACCCCTTCCCCCTTCCCCCCCCCCCATCCTGCCATCTTGCCAACCCCCTTCCCCCCCCCCTGCCAACACCTCTGCCATTCTGCTACAACCTTTACCTACCCTATCGCCATATCAAATCCCTGCTATTACCATATCACTGTGTTGAATCATTTGTACCTTCAACTGTCCCTAACCGTTTTTAACTGATTTAACCGTTTTAACCGTCTTAACTTATTTAACAGTTTCTAACCGTCTTAACTGATTTAATCGTTTATTACCTTCTATAATCCTTTTTAACTGTTTTAACATATATAAACGTTTTTAACCGTTTTCAACTGATTTAACCGTTTTTAACCGTTTTCAACCGATTTAACCGTTTTTATCCTTATGTTACGGTCTCTATCCTTTCTTCCCTCATTACACCTAGTAGCCCTGCCACCCTTTCTCTCCACCCTACCATCACCCTGTCACCCAAGTACCAGCCCTGTCAACCTACAACACCCACCCCTGTCACTGACCCACCTATTTTTCCATCCCCTTTCCACCCCTGTCACTCTGACGCCACAACGGACATAATAACACTGAACCCTAAAATCTTGACTCCACCACTGCCATTCTAGCACAAACACTAACAATCCAGCACAAACACTAACAATCTAGCACAAACACTAACAATCTAGCACAAACACTAACATTCTAGCACAAACACTTACATTCTAGCACAAACACTAACAATCCAGCACAAACACTTACATTCTATCACAAACACTAACTTTCTAACACAAACACTTACATTCTAGCACAAACACTAACAATCCAGCACAAACACTTACATGCTGTAGGACCGGTACGATGGATAGCTTTGTAGTGTGTCTCTATGGCGTCATCGTATCGTTACCATGCACCACGCCATCGTCAACACACACCATCAATATTCGTGCATAGGGCCCTCACTAACTCTATAACAACAACCAACCAACTACACTGAAACTCTGACTCTGGTTCCTGGGTGTAAAGTTTTGTGTCGCCTCTTTTTTGTTATGATGATTATAAACTTTTGAAAATGATAATGTTGTTGTGAATTGATTTGTTATTATGTCTGTCTTATGGTATTTATTTATTTCCAAGGTTTACTCTCAAATAGAAGAAAGATGCATTCACTTATACGTCTCGTTCACGACCATTTTATTTTTCTCAGAGTTTACCTTTATTCCAGAGAGGCGACAAAGCATTAGACTGAGACTCTAGTTGGTAGATCATGTAACATCTCTTTTACGATGCTATCACTACCTAACAACCAACCACCCTTGCCATTCTACCACCTCAAAATCCTCCTTCCTCTTCAGTTTCACCTTGGCGCCACTCCCAGCCAACCTGACGCCATCCTACTCCCTTCCTAGTAACTTTCCATCCCCCTCCAGACCTTCCTTCCCTCCCTCACTCCCCCAGTCCATTCCCTACTCCCTCTGTCCCACCCATACTCCTATACTCCCCAATCCCCCCAGACCTTCCTCCCTCAGTCCCTCCCTTACTCCTATACTCCCCAGCCCCTCCCTATCCTACTCCCTCAGTCACTCCCCCAGTCTATTCCCTACTCCCTAAGCCCCTCCCTTACTCCTAAACACCCCATCTCCTCTCTATCCTACTCCCTCAGTCCCTCTCTTCCCCCAACCACCTATACCTACCTACCCACTCACCTGCCCACCTCTGCAATCCTTCCTATTATCATCAAGGTTATAAAGAGAAGGCATGAGGTGAGTAGGGAAGGTATACTACATGAATATGAAGATAAGAATAGACTATATAGATAAAATAATGATGTAAGTTGATTATTCTATACTTGTGTCAGGTTGTTTTCGTGGTCATGCATCCTTAATTATTTACTCTCCTGTCTTCTCCTCCTCCTTTCCTTCCTCTCGTTGCTTCCTCCTTCCTGCCCTATCCTCCTCACTGGTACAGCCACAATCATCAAATAACCACCGACACTTTCCTTCTATCGTAAATAAATATCTTGGTAATAAATAACAACACGTGTAATGATTTTGCAGCACCTCATAATAATAATAATTGAGAGGGGGTTGAGTTGACGTAAGGTGTTTGTTGTATGATTATATTTGATATGATATTGATATATTTGCACGATAAAAGGAAAGTGTGTGTGGATATTTGATTGTGGCTGTACATGATTGTGTCCTACTTATCCTGTTCCCTTAATTTTTAACTACTGCCACCTTCCCCTTATACCCTCCCTGCTTATTGTCATTCATCCCCTTCGTCTCCAACATTACCTTGTCCCCCTTACTATCACTCTTCATTATCCGCGACCCCATTCCTCTGTCCCCTAGCCTGCCATCCCTCTCCTCTTCCCACACTGAAAATCCTGTCCCCACTCCACTTATCCCACTCCCCCTAGCCTTCCATCCCTACCCCCTCCCACCCCGAAAATCCTGTCTCCACTCCCCGTCCCCATTCCTCCTATCCCTACTCCCCCTGTACTCTTCCCCCTATCCCTACTCCCCCCATACTCACTCCCCCTGTACTCTCCCCCCTATCCCCACTCCCCCTGACCCCCACAACACAGAACCCACCCCCCTATCCCCACTCCCCCATGCCATCCCTCCCCTCTCCCTCCCTGAAAATCCAGTACCTCCTCCCCCCTAACCCCACTCCTCCCTGACACCCCTCCCCCCTCACCCCACTCCCCCCTCACCCCACTGTACCTAGCAACACCAACTAAACTGTAAATTTCCTTGAGTACGTTGGGGCTTGACACCTGCAGATAATATTGTCTTTTATTAGCCTTAGTAAGATACACTCACTAGAGTAATAATATCTAAGTAGGTAAACTGTCCCTCTTTTTCTTTCTATTTTCTTTCTCCTTCCTGTCTTATCTCTCAATCACCTTCTTCTGCCTCTGTATGACCTCGCTGTTGCTGCACCTAATATAAATCAACTAATACAGTAATATCTAAGTATGCTAGGAAACAGATTGGTGCCTCAGTGTGTGGGTTGAGAGGGACCTGTTTTGTGTCGTAGTTTGGAGGAATCAGTAGCCCTCAATTTTATTTCACTACAGGAGAAAAAAGTCCCCAGTCCGGTCCTAGATTTTATTGAGTACGAGCCAACGACAGTATACCGGGAATCGAACCCCACTACACGATAATATTTAATAATGTAGTAGTAATGTTCAGTTGAGGTCTAAAATTCTCTGGTATGATGATGTTACGTAAAGCTTTTTTTTTCTAATGAACTTTCTGATAAACTTTCTGTATATTGTTGTAAGGGATGAGATATTTATAACTATGCCAGAAACTCATTTTGTTTATGTTTACAGATAAAGATGTGACCTGGTGGCTGGTAGAGATGTGACCTGATGAAGATGTGACCTGGTGAAGATGTGACCCGAAAAAGATGTGACCTGGTGAAGATGTGACCTGATGAAAATGTGACCTGATGAAGATGTGATGTGACCTGATGAAGATGTGACCCAATCAAAATATGACACACTGACCAGATCACAAACAAAAAAATAACTATAGACACCAATAGCAATATTAAAATTATTATTATTATTGTTATTATTATTTTTATTATTTTATTTTTATTTTTATTTATTTATACTTTTATTATTATTATTATTATTATTATTATTATTATTATTATTATTATTATTATTATTATCATTATTATCATTATTATCATTTTTATAATTTTTATCATTGTTATTATTATTATTATTATTATTATTCGCTAATCTGGTCCAATTTCCTACTATTATTTTTATCATTACCACCTTAAGGGACCCTATATTGTAGTCAGAAAAGTAGAGGGTAACAAGTCCTTCAAATATTGCCACGAAACACCACCTGTATTGAAGGAGCTTGTTTCGTGGCATAGTCAGGAGGAATCAGAAGCCACCAAGTCTCATACATACAAGATCACAGGGTCACTCAATCATTAGCAAAACTGAACACACACAAGACGCGAATAAAACACACACACACACACAAGACGCGAATAAAATAAGACACACACACACACACACACACACACACACACACACACACACACACACGTGATCATTAACTAAAAACACATGTCAATTTTTCAACACCTAAAGAAAAATGATAGGTAGCTAAAACGATAGGGAAAAAACAACAATAACAACAACGACAACAACAACAAAACTCGGGCTATCCAACAACTACAGTATTGCCAAGTAAAAAAAAAAAAAAAAAAAAAAGTAAAAAATAATAATAATAATAATAATAATAATAATAAAGTCTAGGGTAATACCAACCCAAGTTCTACCTCAATTTGTCTTAAGTCCAAAAGTGATTGTTGTTCTTGAGAGTTGAGCAGCAACATATATACACTGGCCAACAAAAGCATTGTCGCCTCACTTATCGCTGCTTCATTAATAGGAGGCGACATCGCTTTTGTAGCCGGCTGTTCTGTACTGTACCAAACTCCATACCCTCATTTTGTAACCAGCTGTTTTGTACCATACTCAATACGGTACCCTCATTTTGCCATTATTTTATTAACTGAGTGAGTGAATGAGTGAGTGAGTTAGTGAGTGAGTGATATTAGGCGTTTCAACAGAGAGGTCATATAGCACCAGAAGGAGGTAATAGAGAGGTGAGACAGCAATCAGGAGGTAAATAAAAACAAAAAAGAGGGACAGGTAAAGAACTGAAAGATAGAGTGAGTGAGTGAGTGAGTGGGAGAATCAGTGAAATTTAAAGTGAGTGAAGTGTAGCGTTTCTTAATTTTGGCCTTCCAGTGTCTTCCTCGTCCAAATCCAACAGAGGCCTCATCAGTCCTGCCCTTTGCTTCACTTCCCTGCCTAAACGAAGCCCCAAACCAGCTAGTCTCACCCTAATCCAACTCATACTGCAATATTCCATCCTTTTGCAACAGAGCCCAAACCCTATTTCCTGAGCCTGATTTACCCTCCCCGTCAACCCACCGTCAGCCCACCGTCAGCCCACCGTCAGTACTTCGTCAGCCCTTCGTCAGCCCACCGTCAGTACTTCGTCAGCACTTCGTCAGCCCACCGTCAACCCACCGTCAGCCCACCGTCAGCCCACCGTCAGTACTTCGTCAGCACTTCGTCAGCCCACCGTCAGTACTTCGTCAGCCCCTAGAGAGCCTCCTGGTCAGACCTCATGTTGGTAACTCCACCACCGTTGGCTTGTAGTTAACAATTGGTCAACGGTTGTGGAGTGCCTTCGTGAAGCTTACCACATGCAGCGAGTCTCAAGAAATTACTTAGTACTGACTTCTTCGTCTCATCTTACACTTCAATCACAAACTTAAAATACCAGGGACTCAAGAAATTACTTAATACTAAAGGGTCTGTCTTCTGTCTTCGTGTTATGTACTTCGGGTGTTCAAGAGGAAAAGGGTTGTTATAGGGTCTCAAGTTCACTCCTATATAATAACAACAACAAAAAACAATAACAAACAACAACAACAGGAAAATATCTACCTAATTTACAAAAACAACGACAACAACAGGTAAATCTCTACCTTATTTACAAAAACTATGACAACGACAGGTAAATCTCTACCTTATTTACAACAACAATAACAACAACGACAACAACAACAACAGTAGCAGCATCAATAACAGGCAAGTCTCAGGTCTATTCACAACCATAATAACACTGTTGTATGTTATGTCTTATAGCTCTGTAAAGGGTAGGTATTTTCTCAACGTAATAAAATCGTCTGACATTAGCCTGTGTTTTATTTTGAATGTACACACACACACACCTCCCAGAAAATGAAGAAGTAATAATACCTTAGGCCCGTGGGAGCAGGGAGTAAATTGGGAGGCTCCTTATTCCTCCAAATTATGCACGAAACAGATTGCCCAATAAAGTATCATATAAGTTTGTATGTTTCCAGTAATAGTTTGGAGGAATTACAGACAGACCTTACTTACAATTCACCAACAATAGAATCTCTCCTTAATGAATTTGGTGAAATATTTATACATTTAGTGGGCAAAAATAATATAATGAATTAAATGCCGGTAATTGATAATGTTAATTAATGGAAAGAGATAGAGAGAGAGAGAGAAAGAGAAGAGAGAATAAACAGGAGGAATGAGAGAGAAAAAAAAGAAAGAAAGAAAAAAGAAAGTGATAAACGAAGAAAAGAAGAGAGAGAGTGAGAAGAGAAGGAAAGAACAAGAGAGAGAGAGAGAGGTAGGTCAAAGCGTGTATGGTAGGTAACAGAGGTCATCAAGGTCACAATTCCTACCCAGACAACAACAACAACAAACAACAACAACAGGAAAATCTTTACCTTATTTACAAAAACAACGACAACAATAATAACAACCTTGCCACTCACTACACCTACACTATATTGACCCCCACCATGTTCTGTACAGTTCAGGGCACATGAAGAGGAAACACTGCTACACCTTCTCTACACTTAAAAGAAATGATTATAATGTTGATCTTGTGTCTACGTAATAATGATGGTTTGGGACATTGTTGGACATAAAAAAAAGGCACCATGAATGAGGAGTAATGAGAACCATGAGTAAAGGTCTATGAGTAAAGGGTGTACAGCTATCTATCGCTTCTATTTCTAAGAACAAAATAAGTGTCAAAACCACATTACTAACAATTCCATCAGTTGGGAGTTGCGACGGTCAGAGGAATGTGGAAACTTTAATATCTTGTTCGGGTTCTGTGTCCAGTATCGGTTATGGCTTTGTACCACTCCCTCCCTGCTCATGGACTATATTAAGGGTGCTATTAGTGTGTATATATATAAATATGTGTGTGTGTGTGTTCTATTGGCATATATATATATATATATATATGTGTGTGTGTGTGTGTGTCTGTGTGTAAGTGACTGTGTGTAAGTGACAGTGTATGTGTGTGGGTGTGAGTGAGTGTGTGTGTAATAGATAAATAAAAAACAATAAAAGTTATATAATTACCCGGTATTTAATTATTAAAAACATTTATTCATCCATATATAAATGAAAAATACATGAATATGTAAAGCTAATTTATAATTAATAGATGAATACATACGAACAAATAAAGACAAGGAAAAAAATCGAACCTTTTGGAATAACATAAACATAAATAGTTCAACAAATAAATAATATCCACGTATTAATAAATATAAATATAAAGAGTCAAGTAAAATGAGAACAGGTTGAGGCAGCTGCTTGTCATAATATCAACATTATTATTATTATTATTATTATTATTATTGCTTCACCATTATTTATTTTATTTACCCTACACCGTGGAGAGTCGAATAACTGCGCACATCTACGGCGCAGTTTACATCAAGGGCAAAAACAAACACTTGAAGAGGAGGAGCTACTGAATCCTACAAACTATATACTAAGAAACAGACTCAGTAATGAATGTGTTTGTTCGCCTGTTGCAAGGAATACTATGGAGGAATCGTTTACTCCAGATTATTATTATACTGTATATACCAACGCTATTCACACCCCATAAAATATAATAATAAAAAAGTGTACAGTCATCGTGAATGTTGTATATATGTACACTCGGATACCATAGTTCCTACCCCACCTACCTGAGTCACCGAGTACTGAAATGTGTGTGTGTGTGTTTGTGTGTCTGTTTATGTGTGTGTGTATTGTGTATGTGTGTGTGTGCGTATGTGTATGTGTGTGTGTGTGTATTGTGTATGTGTGTCTGTTTATATGTGTGTGTGTGTGTCTGTTTATATATATGTGTGTATATGTGTGTGTGTATATATGTGTGTGTGTGTGTGTGTGTGGTTTGGTCATCCACAAAATAATCACCTTCATCAGATTTTGGACTTAGACTTTGGTGAACTAGAGATTATTTATATTATCCTATTATACATGTACAGTCAAGAGCACTGATAACTATACAGGTACAGGTGTGCTTCCAATACCTAGAAACAAATAAATAACAAGTAAATAAATGCAAATAAATAACGAGTAAATAAATGCAAATAAATAACAAGTAAATAAATGCATAATAAATAACAAGTAAATAAATGCATAATAAATAACAAGTAAATAAATGCACAATAAATAACAAGTAAATAAATGCAAATAAATAACAAGTAAATAAATGCACAATAAATAACAAGTAAATAAATGCAAATAAATAACGAGTAAATAAATGCAAATAAATAACAAGTAAATAAATGCAAATAAATAACATTTCCATTTTCATTACTTCGTCGGTGATTTGGTCTGTTCGAAGCTTCAACTAAATCTGTAAACTTATTAGTGCTCGCGACTGTACAATTGGGCATAAGAATTTTTAAGGGGGTGCGGGAATAGAGGGACCATGGGGCTTGTTGTCTTGAAATCACTGAGTCACTTGGTAAATCATTTATTGCAGTACTTCCAGAATAATAATAATGATAATAATAAATAATCTCTCTTTCCAAAATTAATAGCCTGTGTACGAATTTCTGTGGCCGACCGTACAGTCACACACACCCACTAGAGAGGGGGGGGGGGGAGAGGAGAAGAAGAGATTGATAGAGAAGAAGAAGAAGAGATGGATAGAGAAAAGGTTAGAGTGAATAAAAGTTGGATAGAAATAGGAAGGAGGAGGAGGGAGAGAAATATTTGGTTAGAGTTAGAGAAAGACAAAGAGAGAGATAGAGGGAAGAGAGAAAGACAAAGGGAGATATAGAGAGAAGAGAGAAAGACAAAGGGAGAGATAGAGGGAAGAGAGAAAGACAAAGGGAAATATAGAGAGAAGAGAGAAAGACAAAAGGAGAGATAGAGGGAAGAGAGAAAGACAAAGGGAGATATAGAGAGAAGAGAGAAAGACAAAGGGAGAGATAGAGGGAAGTGAGAAAGACAAAGGGAGAGATAGAGGAAAAGAGAGAAAGACAAAGAGAGAGATAGAGGGAAGAGAGAAAGACAAAGGGAAATATAGAGAGAAGAGAGAAAGACAAAGGGAGAGATAGAGGGAAGAGAGAAAGACAAAGGGAGATATAGAGAGAAGAGAGAAAGACAAAGGGAGAGATAGAGGGAAGAGAGAAAGACAAATGGAAAGATAGAGGGAAGAGAGAAAGACAAAGGGAGAGATAGAGAGAAGAGAGAAAGACAAAAGGAGAGATAGAGGGAAGAGAGAAAGACAAAGGGAGAGATAGAGGGAAGAGAGAAAGGACAAGAGAACAAGTGAGAAAGTGAGATATAATAATGTCTTTTTATATATAACCACTGAGGATAAAAAGCTTCATTTCAACAATAACAAATTCAAGAGAAGTATTTTGAATGACACCCAAAATATAATAAGATATAATATATATAATAAATATATATTATTTTAATGTTAAGTAGAAAAAGTGTGTTCCTGGTAAGAGCTCCATAAACACAAAAGCTTTCAGCGAAATCACTAATGAGTTTGTTAAAATAAATAGATAAATAATAATAATAAATAATATAAATAAAAACATTCTCTGTGTCAATAAGTATTTATATCTTTTTTTTTTTTTTTTTTTTTTTGGAGTAGGGGGGGGGAGGGAAGTGAGGTCAGGTGTAATAAATTTATGTGTTAACTTTTGACATGGGTTTAATTAACTCCTATTAATTAATTGCTCTGAACCATGCCGCCTCGGTGAGCAATGTACAGTCATATGCAAAACTCTGATCCCACACATGCATACATAGATACATACATAGACAGACACATACATACATACATACACACATATATACTTACATACACATATACAGTACATATATACTTACATACATACATATATACATCCATACATACATACATAGACAGACACATACATATATACACACACATATATACTTACATACATACATACATACATACATACATACATACATACATAGACAGATACATACACATATACAGTACATACATACACACATACATACATACATACATACATACACACACATACATTCATACATTCCTCAACAGTACATCAGATATCAGACATTGTAATCCCATACCATATTAAACAATCCTCTATAAAACTTGGCGGCTTCTAATTCCTCCTAACTAGGCCACAAAACAGGCTCCTTGGGTAGGGGTGGTGTTTCGTGGCGATGTTTGAAGGACTTCTTAACCTCCAATTTCCCTTAAAAGCAGTCATATATGTTCAACTCTCATATATCATTTTTTACGACGTATTATTCGATGTGGCAGAAGTTACTGACCTGACAACTACAAGGAGAGAGAGAGAGAGAGAGAGAGAGAGAGAGAGAGAGAGAGAGAGAGAGAGAGAGAGAGAGAGAGAGAGAGAGAGAGAGAGAGAGAGAGAGAGAGAGAGTGAGAGAGAGAGGGACACTAATTCAAATAAACTAAATTGTTTTGTTGAACTATAAGAGGGGTTCTATAATGTTAGGTTAGGTTAAGGTGAAAATGGGAAGGGATGGAAAAGAATGACATGAAAAGACATAAGCAAGAGTGACTAATAATTCCTACGTCCAGTAATTACCAAAACGTTGCCAGATTCCCCACATGAAATAATTACACATAATGTTTTTACGAGAATACTAATAATTGGTTGGTTGTTGTATACCTTATTTTTGCCATAGAAATATTCAATACTATTCTAAAAACTTTTGAATACTGTAGTTAAGGACGTGAAGGAGTGAAAGAAATGAAGGAGGGGGGGGGGGGGAGGGAGGGAGAGGGAGGAAAGAGGGGGAAGGGGAGGGGGAGAGAGGAAGGGGGAAGGGGAGAGGGAGGAGGGAGGAAGGAGAGAAGTAGAGAATGAGAAGAGGAAGAGTAAAACCGCGTGGTATTTCCTCTTTAACAGGTTGTGAGGCAAGAAACACCCCTCACCCCTCACCCCTCAACCCTTCCTTCCCCTCACCCCTGCCACTCACCCCACTACCTCGGATGACCTAGCACGGGACGATGAGTTGGCCAGGGAGGGAGGGAGGGAGGGAGGGAGGGAGAGATCGAGCCAGGGGGGGGGGGACTATTATAAGGCTAATAATTGTAGGAGGAAGGGAAAGGGCAGGGGGACGAGTTGAGACAGGGAGACAAGGGAGAGGGAGGGGAACAGGTATAGTTACAGGGGAAAGAGTATAGGTGCAGGGCATGGAAAAGGGAGGGGAGGGGAAAGGGAGAGGGGCAAGAGGAGGGAAGGTGGTAAGAGGGGGAGAGAGGACTGGTACTGGACTGAATTAGGTTAGGTTAGGTTAGGTTAGGTTAGGTTAGGTTAGGTTAGGATAGGTTAGGTTAGGACAGGTACTACAAGGTCACAATTCACGCCACACACTATATACATTTTTTTCCTCCTTTTTAGCTCCCCACTTACTTGATATTATTTGGATGGCAGAGTATAATACGTTTGGTATGTACATAGGAGCGCCTTGATTCCCTCCAATGTATATACCAGGGAACACACACACACACACACACAACCCCATTATTAACAAACACAATGGTTGCCTGTTGCTGGAAATAGTTTTGAGGAATCAGTTGCCTCAGATTTACCAACACCGTAAAGAAAATAAAGTATATAAGTAAAAAAAATAATACTACATCGACTCATCTCATGAATTATTTACAGGCTTCAAATTCCAAGACACTATTGCGTTTTTTGAAGGGCTATTGATTCCTCCAACCTGCATGTGCCACAAAACCACACTCACCTATCAGAAGCAATTAATAGGAAGGTCGTCTGTTTCGTTTGGAGGAAATCAGACCACCACCAATTTATCAACTTAGATATTTTCCCCTTTAGGAGGTAATAAATATACTTTGGGTACATACATTGGAGGCTTGCAATTCCTCCAAACCATGAGAGGAAACAGATCACATTAACTACTAAAATAAAGATATCCTGTTGTTTGGAATAGTGTGGAGGAATCATTACCTCCAAAAAATGTCAAAATGATACCACCCTTTGAGGAGGTTCTCTCGTGTGTGTAAGTGGTCGAGTTATTTCGTGATGGAGCTCAATGGGATTTTTTTCTGGTAGTATGTGTGTGTGTGTGTGTGTGTGTGTGTGTGTGTGTGTGTGTGTGTGTGTGTTGTGTGTGTGTGTGTGTGTGTGTGTGGTAATGAGATGCGTGCCTGTGTGTGTGAGTCTAGTGCACGTGTGTGTATGTGTTTGTGTGATGTGGTAATACGATGTGTGTGTGTGTGTGTGTGTGTGTGTGTGTGTGTGTGTGTGTGTGCTCTGAACACCTAAATACAGTCTTTAACACATCACACCGTTGACATTAACATATTGGTCAAGATGGCAGGTAGCAGGATAAATAAACCTTCATCACCACATTATATTATTATACACCCACGTCATGTTGTCAGAAAAGTGGAGGTTAGCGAGTCCTTCAAATATTGCCACGAAACACACACACACACATATCGTATTACCACATCACACAAACACATACACACGTGCACTAGATTCACACACACACAGACACACAGACACACTCACACACACACACACACACACACACACACACACACCTATATTGAAGGAGCTTGTTTAGTGGCATAGTCAGGAGGAATCAGATGCCTATACAGCATGTCTCATACACAATCACAGGGACCCTTAAACCACAATATATTTATATGTATATCTGGGAAAGGATCGCTGGTCGCCACATCACCCTTAAAAATAAATTGTCCATGACGTAATAATAATAATGATAGTAAAAAGTTGGTGGTGCCGTGGGAGTAGGAGGTAGTCAAGGGGTCGTGTATATTAAGGGTCGTATGAACACTACATCAAAACACACACACATCCCCTACTCGTAGACTGGAAAGGCACTAGTCTGTTTTGTGGTGGCATAGTTTGGGGGAATCAGTAGCCCCCCAATAATTAGCTTAGGGCAAATAAATAGTAATTGTGACTCCTCTTTCTATTGGTGAAGTTTTGTCATGATAAAAAAAAAATGAAGTAATAGTAAATAACAATAATAATATAGTTATGAAACACTCGTGATCCAAACTACAACCATCTTTATTCTAGTCCTGTGAAGGATGACTAATATTCACAGAGAATAAATGCAGCCCCCCCGAGCAGAGATGATGTTGTTGTTATTAGTATTAGTAGTTGTTGTTATTAGTTATTATCCTTATTAATAGTAGTAGTTGTTATTAGTTACTATTATTATTATTATCACTATTATTATTATCCTTATTAATAGTAGTAGTTGTTATTAGTTACTATTATTATTATTATCACTATTATTATTATTATTAAAATCATCATTATCCTCATCATCATCGTTACTATTACCTTCAACATTAACATAATCATTACCTGCAGTATCATGACCACTAATATTAAATCACCATACTTCTTTTTGCGAAGGTACTAGGTGAAGGTGAAGGGCATATATACAACAGACGACCGGTTGTGTGAGCAGCTCGGGAAACCCCCAGGAAGGCTGACCAGGAAAGGAGGGGGGGGGGATAGGAGGGGGGGGGGGCAGGAGAGGGGTACTTGGCTATATACTTGACAGGAAGGATGGACATGAGGAAAGGCGTCGGTTTATAGGGGAGGGGTCCTGGGTTAGTTTGTAGGGGGGGAGGGGAAAGGGAAGGGAGGGAAGGGTAGGAGAGTAGGAGGATGAGGGGGAAGGGGAGGAGGAGGAGGAGGAGGGGAAGGGGAGGGGAGGGGAAAGGGAGTAGAGGGAAAGGGAGGGGAGGGTAAGGGTAAGTTGGAGGGGAGACATGGGAAGGGTAGGTAGGTAGGTAGGTATGTAGATTGTAAGGGAGGGTGAATGGGGTTAAATTGTAGGGGGGAAGGGGGTACTATATTACATTCGGATAGGCAGGCGTGTACAGTCACCATCAAAATGTCTACACCAGCTGAAAGAGTTTGTCTAAAGAGGGGAAGAAGAAAACACCAAAATTTAATGTTGAAACGCCATAGAGAAACAGACCACCTTGTACTATTAACCTTTCGTATTCGTATCATAAACACGCATTGGGTGCCGAAGTTTTACGAACATAGAGAAATTGGAGTCCATGTCGCCCTTCAAATACTGTTGTTTACTATGGAGCTCATTATGAAAACAATTATTAGTGCAGTCAGGAGCCATAATAAATAAGTATCCAGTTCTTGTGAAGTTTCGAATCATCCGACCTATACCAGTGAACCAATTTACAAGGTTTTTCCTGTCTCATATTTATACTGGAGCTTGTTGAAGGGGAAAGTCTTGTGTTGGTTATTCTGGAGCAACTGAATTCTCCAAACTCTTCCAAGCAACAAAACATCATTATTTTTGCTCTTCTGGTCCTGTTTCCTAGCATACTTTGGAGGAATCAAGGCACGGCAATGTACAGTTGCCAAAAAAGGTATTGCGACAACTATTGATATAACATTAAATATATTAATGACCATAGTTGTTTGTAGGGATTATAAGTATGTATTACAGAAGGATATGTATATTTCCTTCTGTTATACATGCTTATAGTCCCTACAAATAGTTGTGGATATTACTAGGATTAAAGTTTTATCAAGATTTGTCGCAATACCTTTTTTGGCAACTGTACCAAAAAAGAATTATATCCTTAGTACTCTATCAGCTATATAGGCTATTATAGTATTCGAAGCACACCTGGATATTTATTATGCTTCGTGACTGTACACTAAAGGATTCCTCGACTTCCTCGCTTGGATCACCTCACCTGTCTGTCTGTCTGTCATTTATCGAAGTTCGTGGGAAAAAAAAATGTCTTAAGCAATAACAAAAGGAATCTGTTCTATTCCCTTACCAGCAGCTTCCCAGAATGTAGTTAAGGCAATCAAGCAAAAAAAAAAAAAAAAAAAATAGAAAAAAAAAAAAAAAAAAAAAAACACACAGAGCCAAAAGAAAATGAGGGTCGGTGGAGATGCAGTTTAAAATTACTGATCTGATAACGGCAGGAACGAAGGAAAAACACGTATACTGAATAGAAGAAAAGGAGGGAGTGTCTCGGGTCCGCAGGGGCGCCCAAACAAACTCTTAAGGGGTTCATTAATAATTTTTTGGGGGTAAATTGGTGTGCCCTGATTCCTCCAAAGTATATATGCCAAGAAACAGAACCAAATGAATAAAAATAATGGTGTTTTGCCTGTTGCTTGAAATAGTAAAATTGTGCAAATAAATCAGTATCATATCAAAATATAATCATACAACATCTTACGACAACTGAACTTATTTATTATTATGAGGTGCTGCAAAATCATATCGGTATCATATCAATATTATAATCATACAACACCTTACGACAACTCAATCTACTTTATTCAATTATCATTATGAGGTGCTGCAAAGTCAATTAATAAAACAGTATCGTATTAATATAAAATTATACAACACCTTACGTCAACTCAACCTATTCAATTATTATTATGGGGTACTGCATAAATCATACACGTGTTGTTCATTATTACCAAGATATTTAATACTACGATGGAAGGAAAGTGTTAGTGGATATTTGACTGTGACTGTACATACATACCAACACTGGACTACCCCCTCCCCCCTCTCCCCCCCCTTAAATAAGTGTAACAACAACGGTATCATTCTACCTTGTGTTTATCTATATATCGAATCTATACTGGCTTATATTATTTGTGTGTGTGTGTGTGTGTGTGTGTGTGTGATTGTCTTGTGTGTGTGTGTGTGTGTGTGTGACTGTCTTGTGTGTGTGTGACTGTCTTGTGTGTGTGTGTGTGTGTGTGTGTGTGACTGTCTTGTGTGTGTGTGTGTGTGTGTGTGTGTGTGTGTGTGTGTGACTGTCTTGTGTGTGTGTGTGTGTGTGTGTGTGTGTGTGTGTGTGTGTGTGTGTGTGTGTGTGTGTGTCTTTTTTGGACAGGGGCGAGACCACACCCAAAACTACCTCTCCTCCTCCCACCACTAGACAGAAAAAACTAGGCTACATACCTAAGGCTATACACACACACACACACACACATATTCACTCTCCTCCATACCTTAGGCTACACACACACACACACACACACACACACACACACACACCTCCATACCTTTGGCTACACATATACACACACACACACATTCACTCTCCTCCATACCTAAGGCTACACACACACACACACACACACACACACACACACACATTCCAGGCCTCGTCACCCACACATTACAGCGGTATGAATGAGTGACTAGCTGCCCCTAATATGACTCCACGACTCTTTGAATGACTCTCCACACATGCAACCCAGGCCAGAAATTGAATCCGTACACGTACACACACACACACACACACACACACACACACACACACACACACACTGTTGTTTTCGAGGGTTTACAATAACTGCAATACAACATTATCATTATTATTATAATTATTATTATTATTTTTTTTATTAGGTTTTTTGTTGAATTGCTTTCCCCAAGACACTTAATTGCTGGACCATTTTTAATTGTAGTACTTCCAGAATAATTGCCTATCTTTCAATATAAATTCCTGTTTAAGAATTCCTGTTGCCAACTGTACAGCCATGGCTGATATTTCTGGACCAGGGTCCAAGGAGTGTTGGTGAGCAACTGATCAGAATTCGAACAAGTGAATTTTCCAAACCATTCTCAACGTTGAGAGAGGTTTAGAAGACTCACGTTTTCGAATTCTGTTCAGTTGCTCTCTAACAGTCCTTGTACCCTGGTGAAGCACTATCACCCATGGCTGTACATATCATTATTGTTATTATTATTATTATTATTATTATAAATTATTATTATTATTATTATAAATTATTATTATTATTATTATAAATTATTATTATTATTATTATAAATTATTATTATTATTATTATTATTATTATTATTATTATTATTATTATTATTATTATTATAGTCGTTGTCGTTATTGGTCCCCATAAAATAATTTATTCGCTCGCGAGGGTCACTTATGTAATCTCATTCTTTCGTTCGTTCGTTCGTAGGTTCGTTCACCCAACTCATGACTTTTGACGTTGACTGTACATACCTGCCTCGTGTTACCTTGACCCTGCCATCCATAACCTTAATGCAACAGTTATTAGTGGTTGAATTCCCTCCTCCTCCTCGTCCTCATCCCCTCCAGCAAGTGTGACTAAAAATGTTATCTGTACAGAGAGAAAAGTTTAGGTGTCTGTGTAAGAGATAAGGAAAGGTATGAAAGGTAAGAGATAAAGGAAGGGGGAGGAAAGGTATGAAAGGTAAGAGATAAAGGAAGGGGGAGGAAAGGTATGAAAGGTAAGAGATAAAGGAAGGGGAGGTATGAAAGGTATGAAAGGTAAGAGATAAAGGAAGGGGAGGTATGAAAGGTAAGGTGTCTGGGTAAGAGATAAAGGAAGGGGAAGGGAAGGTATGAAAGGTGTGTCAAGGTAAGAGATAAGGAAATGTATGAAAGGTAAGGTGTCTGTGTAAGAGATAAGGGAAGGGGAGGGGAAGGTATGAAAGAGTAAAAGAGGGAAAAGTGAGGGAGTTGGTATGAGATGGAGAGTGTAGGAGAGAGGGAGGGAAAAATGGTAGGTGGTTAGGTATGAGGGATTGACTGATTAATTGACTGATATTAGTCGCATCAACAGCGAGGTTATATAGCGCCAGAAAAAAAGGTGATAGAGAGGTGTGACATCAAGCAAGAAGGAAATAGAAAGAAAAGATGGACAAGTGAAGAAATAAAAGAAAGAAAAGCTGGTGCCGTAGGGGCGCCAAAACCCTTAAAGTATTGCCCACATCACTACAGGCAATATTCCCACAACGAGGGTTAGGTATGAGAAGAAGGGAGATGGGTGGATGTTCGGGAGGGAGGGAAATGGGGGTTATGTATGAGAGAGATAGGGGGATGATATGTGAGAGAGAGAGAGAGAGAGAGAGAGAGAGAGAGAGAGAGAGAGAGAGAGAGAGAGAGAGAGAGAGAGAGAGAGAGGGATGAGAGAGTGAGAGAATTGCAGTTGCACACAATATAAAGTAACCAGGGTGTGTCGAGGTGTAGGAGTAATCAGTCATTTCCGGGGCTGGTGTCTGTCTGTCTGTCTGTTCAACGGCTGGTCACACGGCATTCCCTCGTAGCCTAGTCGGTTGGGTCAGGTTGGGGCGCGGGGGTGGGGCGGGAGGTTCAGGGGGAGGCGGAGAGGGGTAGGGGGAAGCGGGGTTGCGGGCGGTGGCAGAGAAGTTTTGGGGTGGAGAGGAGGAGGGGGACTGGGAGGGGCTTGTGAGAGTATGTATGAGTGTGGAAGGAGGTAGAGTATGTGTGAGGGGATCTTGAGAGTATGTGTGAGGGAGGGAGGGAGGGAAGATGAGAGGGGATGTGAGAATATGTGTGTTGGTGTGGTGTTAGCTAGATTATGTGTGAGAGAGGGAGGGAGGGGTGTTAGAGAGGTAGGGAGGGAGGGGTGTGAGAGGTAGGGAGGGAGGGGATGTGAGAGAGGTAGGGAGGGAGGGGACGTGAGAGGGTGGATGGGAGGAAAGGAGGGAGGGAGGGGATGTGAGGTAAGGAGGGAGGGAGGGGATGTGAGAGTAAAGGAGGGAGGGAGAGTATGTGTACAGAAAGAATAGCATGTGGTATGCGGGTGAGAGGGAGGAATCGAATGAGTAAGAGAAGGGGACGGGAAGGAGGGGAAGAGGGAGAGAAGTAAATCAACACGAGAAAAACTTAGAGGCAGAATGAATACAGAACACCACGTAGAATATTCACAGACGCAGCAAGCAATCCAAATACACACATTACCCACAGTCTAGACTATATATTACATGACGCCGGAAAACTAATCAAATCAAATCTCATATTTCAATTCACGAACAAATGGAAAATCATAATGACATAGTTCATTACCACAACTGCATAATTAACAGTAACTTGTGGCCCATATCAATGTACTGTATAGACTTAAAAAGGAACAGACAGTACAATTTATTCACTGAGCACTTAAGAATTGTTCAAGGGGTGCCGGTGGTGTAATAGTTATCATCCCGGGTTCGATTCCAGAGACGGTGAAATTGTTGAACCATTTGTCCCAACCCCATATGTCCCTGTTCACCTTTATAGCAGTAAGTCGGTACTCGGCTGTAAGAGCGAGGATTATATATAACCTTGTATGCTGGGGAAGATGTGTTGATGTAACGACACTGACTGACTGACTTAATTAATGACCAACAAACACCATGAGTCGATTTAGCATGAAGCACAAAACCCCTTTCTTCCTTTTTAATTTTCCTATATCATACAATAGAGGCGATAAGAGATACGAGAACCACCAGTCTTATGAGAAAGAATAATTATACAATACAATATTCCTTACCTGTACAATTGACTGGCTGGCTGGCTGGTTGGTGGTTGGTGAAGATGGTAGTTTAGACACGCCTGACTTAATAAACACTCACGTTTTGCTTGTTATCATTTAGTTTTCACCCCAGCAGAGGATTATCGTAATGGTCACTTAGGCGATGTAACTGTTGGCAGAGTTTGGTGGATTCAGAGTATATGTATGTGTGAACGGTTGTGGACATTCGATCAAAAAAGTATCGCTCGTTACTCGTGTGAAAAATTCTGACACTTAAGGAAGGCGATAGCTACTGAAAACGAGGCATCATGAGCGATATTTTACAGAACCATCAGACCCCACCTGCGCGATACTTTTTCGATCGAGTGTACATGGAGAAGTGTGTGTGTGTGTATAGAGTGTGTATGTGCATGTGTACGGTGGTGTATGGAAAAGTGTGTGTGTGTGTGTGTGTGTGTATGGTGGTGTATGGAAGAAGTGTGTAAGTGTGTGTGTATGTGTACGGTGGTGTATGGAAGAAATGTGTAAGTGTGTACGGTTATGTATGTGTAGGTGTGTGTGTATGTATGTATGTATGTGTGTACGGCGGTGTGTGTATATGAAGAAGTGTGTGTGTGTAAGTATTGAACTATGTGTGTGTTTCAATCACCTCTGTATAACACATCTTAACACGAGACTGATGAGTGATGAACTGAAACCGGAGAGAACTGTTTGACTCTCATTGTCTCGGTACACTGGTCATCTGTTCCGTTCAGTGTGTCGTTCGTTGTACCGTTCAGAACAGGAGAGAGAGAGAGAGAGAGAGAGAGAGAGAGAGAGAGAGAGAGAGAGAGAGAGAGAGAGAGAGAGAGAGAGAGAGAATTGCCTCTGTCTCTGCACGTAAATACTTGGTGCCATTCAAACATTTAATTCGTATAACATAATGATTATCACAGAGAGAAAAATAAATAAATACTGTACAGAGACAATAACAATGGAGATTAATCTGAATAAAGGAGTTTATCTGACAGTGTGTGTGTGTGTGTGTGTGTGTGTGTGTGTGTGTGTGTAAAAACCAGTTACCTATAGACAAGGGGTGTGGCCAGATGCCGTCTGATGAAAGGAGAAAAAAAAATCATATATACAGTCTTGGAAAAAAGTCGTGCATAAAGTGAAACAAATTAGAGCTCTACTTAAATCAAATCATACCAAACAATATAAAACTGACCAAAAGCTATGGTTAGGCATCATTTTGTATTTATTTTATTTATTTATGTATTTATTTATTTTATTATTTTTATTATTATTTTTATTTTTTTTCATTAATATTATTATTTCATTTCAGGACGGAGTTGCAGACACACATCAAACGAGTCTTAGAATGGCATAGAATAGGACGCGTCGCCTCTACACACACACACACACACACACAGACACACACACACACACGCACACACACACATCCTATTGGACTTTTGGAGTGGCTGTACTATAGAGGAGGTGATGGAAGGAAGGAGGTGTAGGTGGCAAAATATCGAAGTTGAAGGCTACAGACTAAAAGGTCAGTGATCCTGGCAGCCACACAAAAAGTTGATGGATGGGAGTGAAGTGGTGGAAAAGGTCGACTGGTTAAGTTAAGGGGACATTATCTTGTTGGTGAATTTGGAGCAACTGAATCCTCCAAACTATTCCAAGCAACAGAACACTATTATTTTTGCTCTTCTGGTCCTGTTTCCTGGCATACTTTGGAGGAATCAAGGCACTCCAATGTAACAAAAGCGAATTACCACCTTAATTAAGGGGAGATTCTCTTGTTGGTGAATAATTGAAAGGCTACTGATTCCTCCAAACTATACCATAAAACAGACTCTCTCCCAATGGTACTACTACTAATAAGGGCTCTGTTTCGTGGCACAGTATGTAGGATTTCATAGACTCTAACAGTTCATCAATAAAATACTCCTCCCTTAACATTATATAATTATGAAGCACTTACCTATCTACTTACTTACTTACTTACTTACTTACTTACTTACTTACTTACTTACTTACTTACTTACTTACTTACTTACTTACTTACTTACTTACTTACTTACTTACTTACTTACTTACTTACTTACTTACTTACTTACTTACTTACTTACTTACTTACTTACTTACTCCCTCCTGCTGCTGTATTGGCATAAATAGTCACACACATATTCGTAGTGTTTATGATATAGATACGGATATTTGCACACTCAAATTCGCAGTGTTTATAGGCAAGGACATTAGCAGTGTTTATATGTATGGAGAGTCGCACACACAAATTCACAGTCAAATTCCAGGCAACAGGACACCACCGGTATTTTTGTTCATCTGGTCGTGTTTCCTGGCAAATTTTGGAGGATTCAAGGCGCTCAGATTAAGTGAGGCGACAGGACTTTTGCCGCTGACTGTACAGAACACTCGCTAACCATAAAATGTAGCCCACCTGAAGCCCACCTGAGTCGAAGCCCACCTGAGATCCAACCCACCCCAACCAAACCCTCACGAGGCCACACACACACACACACACACACACACACACACACACACATCTCGAACCAATGGACGCTTGGATTCAGCTGTCGTCAATAAACCACCTGCTTCACATCTCGGACTTCGACTCAGGTGGGCTAGAGTTTATGATCAGCGAGTGTATATTATCCCCTAAAGGACCCTGTGAGTGTGTATGAGAATTGGAGGCTACTGATTCCTCCTGACTATGCCACGAAACACGCTCCTTCCCTACTATATATAGGTGGTGTTTCGTGGCAATATTTGAAGGACTCATTTACCTCCAATATTCTGACCATATCACAGGATCCCTTAATTAAAAATCACTTCTTCTATAAAGGTTCCAACATGTTTGATTAAAAGGATGTTGAAATAAAACTCGTGTATACAATATTTCTCATATAATTTTTATATATAATTATAATCCCTTTGATAATAATTATATATAGGCCACAGTGCCACATATCCCAGGCCAGGAGTGGTAATGTGACAACCTCTGTGCTGACACCTGTTGGCAGAAAATGGCACCAGTAGTCATAGTGGTGGTGGTAGTGGTGGTAGTGATAACAAGAGAGGAAAGGCATGGTGGTGGTGATGGTGTGAGGGAGTGATGGTGGTGGTGGGGTTAGTGGTGGTGGTGGTGTGAGGGGGGGATGGTGGTGGGGGTAACAAGAGAGGAAGGGCATGGTGGTGGTGGGGTTGGTAGTGGTGGTGGTGGTGATGGTGTGAGGGGGGAATGGTGGTTGGGGGGTAACAAGAGGGAAAAAGAGAGGTGACGGGGGTAACGAGGAGGGGAAGGGGGGAATGGTAGGGTTGGGGGTGGGGGGTAACAAGGATGGGGAGGTGGAGGACAGTAGTAGTGGTGGGGAAAAAAGGGGTGAATGTTTTTTTGTTATGCTATACAGTGTGAGTGAATGAATGAGTAATGTTTAATGAGTGAGTGAGTGAATGAGTAACGTCTAATGAGTGAGTGAATGAGTAACGCGGAATGAGTGAGTGAGTGAGTGAGCGAGTCAGTGAGTGAGTGAGTGAGTGAGTGAGCGAGTCAGTGAGTGAGTGAGTGAATGAATACCGTCTAATGCTTGATAGTGAGTGAGTGAGTGAATGAATAACGTATAATGATTGATAGTAAGTGAGTGAGTGAATGAATAACGTATAATGATTGATAGTAAGTGAGTGAGTGAATGAATAACGTATAATGATTGATAGTGAGTGAGTAAGTGAGTGAGTGAGTGAATGAATACCGTCTAATGATTGATAGTGAGTGAGTGAGTGAATGAATACCGTCTAATGCTTGATAGTGAGGGAGTAAGTGAATGAGTAACGTATAATGATTGATAGTGAGTGAGTGAGTGAGTGAGAAAGTGAATGAGTGAGTGAATGAATGAATGAATGAATGGTAACAGTTCAAAGACGAGCTATTATTTATTGTATTACTAATGAATGACGTAAAAATGAATATAATAATAATAACACTTGATGAAAAATTAAGACTGAAATGAAGGTGACTAATCCTATGACACTTTCATTAATTAGAAGAGAATTAACTATATAAAGAGTACGTGGTGTTTATCCCATGTGTTGTGTGGTGATATGGTGATGATGGTGATGATGGTGATGCTATAGTGATGATGGTGGTGGTGGTGGTGATGAATGATGACTGTTATGGTGATGATGATGGTGATGTAAAGTTAATGTTATGGTGATAGTGATGAAAATGATGATGGTGATGTAAAATGAATGTTGTGGTGATGATGATAATAATGATGATGATGATGATAATGGTGATGATAATGATGATGGTGACAAGGAAGAACACAGTCGATCCATCAGTGGTAATAATAGGGTGAAGGGGGGGAGGGGAGGGGGGGACCTGTTGTTGTTGTTGTTGTTGTTGTTTTGTGGTATAGTTAATTTGGAGGAATCAGAGACCTTCCAATTCACCACCAAAATAACAAACCAAAAATATTCTCTCATTAATTAGTCTAAAAAAAATTGAAATGAAATCCAGGATAATTTTCAAATATATTAAAAAAAAAAAACATATGGATGAATAAAAATGGTCTTGTAGGTGAATTGGAGGTCTACTGCTTCCTCCAAACCCTGCCAGGAAACAGAATAATGGAGTAGACGAAAAAAATTAATAGAGTTGGTCTGTTTTCTGGCACGGCTTGGAGGACTACGTATAGACACTCTCGTTCACCCCAGAGAAATGGAAACAAATTTCTCTGGTTCCTCCACACCATGCACGCCAGGAAACAGACTCCCTTCATCATGGGGGTACTACAAATAATAGGGGGGGATGTGTTTCGTGACATGGTTTGGAGGAATCAGGGTACTTTCAAATTCACCAAAAAAAAAAAAAAAAATCATAAACCAACCTCACCTAAAGTTACAATAAAAAATAAATTTAAAAATAAGGCTATATTTTCAAAGCCACTCACCACCACCACTACCATCACCACTACCACCACTACTACTACCACTACTACCATCACTACTACCAACCTCAGCACAGCACAAGGCGTCGCTACAGACAACCTTCATCAATCAATCAATCAATCAATCAATCAATCAATAACCTGCAGTGTAAATTCACAGAGAGAGATAGACGTGTGCATAGTCTTCCTAAATTCAAGTTTATTATTATTATTTTTTTTTTTCGGCGGCAGATTAGAGCGAGAGTGAGATAACTTCGTGGGTTTAAAAGAGAGCTTCGATATCGCCAAATGCATGTTCTAAATTTCTATATATATATATATTATACTGTACACACATAATAGTAAATATATAAAAAAAGGAAAAAAAAAATTAATTCATATATAAAATGGCTTTCAACTGTGCATCATATTTTTTTTTTTTTACTTTTTTTTTTTTTGCTATAATATTAAGTTCATGGTGGTATTATTATTTTACAGACTCATGTACTCTGACTAAAGATATCAAGGCTTTTCTAATTATTGGTCAGACTACGAGATAGAAAACAACAGAAACCCCGCCAAAAGAAATCCCGCCAAAGGAAACCCCGCCGAAAGTAAACCCGCCAAAAGTAAACCCGCCAAAAGAAAACCCGCCAAAAGTAAATCCACCAAATGAAACCCCGCCAAAAGTAAATCCGCCAAATGAAACCCCGCCAAAAGTAAATCCGCCAAATGAAACCCCGCCAAAGGAAACACGCCAAAAGAAACCCCACCAAAAAGTAAACCCACCAAATAAAAAAACCCGCCCAAAGAAAGCGAGCCCTAATGGTGAAATGTGCTACTAACTTGACACCCAGATGGCAGCACCACCAGCCTCTCTTCCACCCCAACACGAAGTCACTCTTGCTCTGCGTCGCCAATAATTGCTTTCGACGTACGATTTCAAAAAAGATTTACACTGCGACCATACATTTCTAAATCTACTTTGTAATCATTCGTAAGCGTAACAATTATCACATATTTTCATATTCACAATGCATTCATTTGATATTTTCTTATGATATTTTCACTTAAAAAAGATAATCTGCGATCATGTTTTTGTCACAAGAACGCTCCCAGAGAATATAATGAATGAATCACTTAATTAATAATAAAAATAGTTAATAAACCTTAGAAATAATCAGCTTATTTCATACTGTACATACATACATACATACATACATACATAAATATATTTAATTAATTAATAAGTATGGGTCCTATGGGTCCTATTATTTATTTATTTGTTTATTTGTTTATTTATGTATTCTATTTATTTCCAAACCTCTCAGGAATCAGGATTATATATATATTTTTTTTATTTTTTTTATACAAGATAAGCAAGATTTCTCGATCCACACAATGTTTACCTTTTGAATGGCTTGACTATAAGGAAGGCGAGTCAGAGCCAGTCAGGGTTGTTATTGTTTGTGTTGTTGTTGTTGTTGTCAGAGTTATTGTTGTTGTTGTTGTTGTTGTTGTTATCAGAGCTTACAATTCAACAACAATAGAATCTCCTCTTTTAAGGACCCTGTGATCGTGTATGGGAATTCTTGGTGGCTTCTGATTCCTCCTGACTATGCCACGAAACACGTTCCGTCCCTGAAGGTGGCGTTTCGTGGCAATATTTGAAGGACTCATTTTTTACCTCCAATTTCCCTTACAAAAATAGAGAGGTAAAGAAATTATGGACCGAAATTATTTTATTAATATGATTCTCCCAAAATTCTCCCAAATAATAATAATAATAATAATAATAATAATAATAATAATAATAATAATAATAATAACACAAACAATAATGATAATAATAATAATAATAATAATAATAATAATAAGGGGGTAGTGAAGTGTTGGTGGTATATATATTATCTGAAGCATGCAAATGATTCCTCCAAACTATTCCAGGCAACAACAGAACACCATTATATATTTTTTTTAGTTAATCTGGTGCTGTCGTTTCGTGACATACTTTGGAGGAATCAAGTCGCTGTAATGTGCTTAATTATACTCCATATTTCTTTAATTAATTTGATTTAAATGACATGACGAAGCGACCCAAAAACTGAGAGAGAGAGAGAGAGAGAGAGAGAGAGAGAGAGAGAGGTGTCTGTATGTGAGGTTGTGTGTGTGTGTGTGTGTGTGAGTGTGTGTGTGTGTATAATGCCTCTGCCACACGAATCCCATGCACCAATCACACACACACACACACACACAAAGCCAGGTCCCAGAACACGAACAAAACTAGAACAGAACACGAACAAAACTAAAACAAAACACGAACAAAAACGAGAACAGAACACGAACAAAACTAAAACAAAACGAGAAGAGAACCTCCATCCACATCACAACAAACCACAAAGAAAGAATTAATTATTATGGGAAGAGATAGAATAATAAACGTTGGTGTGTTAAGTAAGGGGAGATTCTCTGATCGGTCGGTGAAAAATTGGAAGGCTGCTGATTCCTCCTAACCCAACCAGGAAACAGATGCCCTCAATGGTACTAATAGGGGATCCGTTGTTTGGTGGCATAGTTTGGAGGAATCAGAAGAGACCTTTTGATTCCTTTAATTGATTCCTCAAAAGTAATGCCAACCAGGAAACATAAAAAAAAAAAAAAAAAAAAAAAAAAAAAAAAAATTGGTGGTGGCCTGTTGCTTGGAATATTTTGGAGGAATTAGTTGCTCCAGATTGACCCCCCCCCCACACACACACCCACACCCCAGGGAAACGAACGAAAGGACTGCCTGCCATCCATTCCTCCAACCTTCAGCACCAACAAACAACCTTAGAAAATATTTTGAATTGAACAAGGCATAGGATGGGGCTCCCTGGGTAAGGTATTAGGGGGGCAGCATGGGGGGGGGGGCGATAGGTAACACACTTTTGGTATGTACTGTACATTGGAGCGCCTTGATTCCTCCACAGTATGTCAGGAAACAACAGGACCAGATTAATTAACAAAACAAAAATAATGGTGTCCTGTTGTTGTTGTTTTTGTTGTTGTTGTTATTGTTATTTGGAATTGTTTGGAGGATTCATTTGCTCCAGATTGACCACTACCAACACTGTACTACCCCCCCCCACCCCCCCGCTTCCACCCCCCATAATTTAACTGGAGATATTCTTGTTGTTGGTTAAAATTGAAAGACTACTGATTCCACCACACTGTACCAGAAAACACACGCCCTCTCAATGGTACTAAGAGGGAGTTGGTTGTTTTATTGACATAGTTTTGTTTGGAGGAATTAAAGACCTTCCAATTCACCAACAAAATAATCTCCCCTTTAACATTTGACTGGGAGAAATCTCACATAAAAACAACACTAATTGAAATATATCTTTATAATCTCTTGTTAAAAATGTCAAAGTATTATTATTATTATTGTTATTATTGTTATTATTATCATTATTATTTTTTTCTATTATTATTATTATTATTATTATTATTATTATTATTTTACTATTATTATTATTATTATTATTATTATTATTATTATTATTATTATTATTATTATTATTATTATTATTATTATTATTATTATTATTATTATTATTATTATTATTATTATTATTATTATTATTATTATTATTATTATTGGTACCCTTGTTAACTTGTACCCTTAATGGGAGATTGATTCTCTTTTGGGTGAATTGCAAGATCTAATAATATTAACTTTCCTCCAAACTATGCCAAGCAACAAATCCCCTATTAGTACCATTGAGGGAGTCTGTTTTCTGGTGCAGTTAGGAGGAATCAATAGTCTTTTTTTTTTTTTTTTCAATCTGCCAACAAGAACAAAAATCTCCCCTTAAATAAAATGTTGTATGTACAGTACAGTGCTATAGAAACTGACCAACCTTACAGAATATACAGTAGTTAGGAAAAGTACACCACCATACACAGTTATTCTTATTATACCATATATACATACATACACGAAAAAAAAAAATAAACTCTCTCTCTCTCATTCATTCTCTCTCTCTCTCTCTCTCTCTCTCTCTCTCTCTCTCTCTCTCTCTCTCTCTCTCTCTCTCCCTTCTTAAATACCCTAATGTTTGTTTTGTACGTGAGTTGTGTCATTATGAAGGGGGAAGATATACAGTGTTGGTAAATCTGGAGTAAATGATTCCTCCAAACTATTCCAAGCAACAAAACAGCATTATTTTTTGTTAATTTGGTCCTGTTTCCTGGTGGTATACTTTGGAGGAATCAAGGCACTCCATCAACCCTAATAAAGTTTTGATGCAGATTGAAGAGTGAGTTAATTAAGAAGGAAAATACAGTGTTGGTAAATCTGGAGCAACTGATTCCTCTAAACTTATCCAGGCAACAGACCAGCCACACTTAGTTTTGTTCCCCTGGTCCTGTAGTTGTTGCCTGGCATACTTTGGAGGAATTAAGGGGGAAGTTCTGTGTTGGTAATTCTGGAGCAACTGAATCCTCCAGACTATTCCAAGCAACAGAACACCATTATTTTTTTATCTTCTGGGGTCCTGTCTCCTAGCATACGTTGGAGGATTCATGGCACTCCAATGTACCAAAAAAGAACTACCACCTTAATGAGCTCAGATGTACAGTCATGGTCAAAAGTCCTGCAACCTGGTGAATTAAAGCGAGCCATTTGATTGAAACTTATGAACCAATGTTGCAGAGACCAATAGCTATAGTTTCGGATCATTTTTCGAAGCCATTTCATTGGTAGGTGTTGCAGGACTATTGACCATGACTGTACACTCGCAATCCAAAATATGTATCCAGGTCTTGTTGAAGTTTCGAATCATTTGACACACATACTAGTGAACCAATTACAACGTTTCTTTATCCTGTTATAATTATATTTGCCTGAGTTCACTTAATACTCGATCAGGCTATTCGAAGCAACCCTGGATACATGTTTTGAATTGCGAGTGTACGTACAGCCACGAGCACTAATAAGTTTACAGGTTTGGTTGATGCTCCGAACAGTTCAATTATTTTCACCAACGAAGCAATTCCAATGAAGATCTTTTTATTGTGCATTTATTTACTGTCTCCATGCAGGTATTCGAAGCACACCAGTATAGTTATTAGTACTCTTGACTGTACAATGGAGATCTTATTATTGTGCATTTATTTACTGTCTCAAAGCAGGTATTCGAAGCACACCTGTATAGTTATTAGTACTCGTGACTGTACGTAATGTATTCTGTACCATTCCCTGCATCAAGCAACAGACGAAATTATATTGCAACAACACAAAAATCATGCTCTTTTAATTAAAGGTACATACATACATTGGAGAGCCTTGATTTCTCCAAAGTATGTCAGGAAACAACAGGACCAGATTAATCCATATAATATAATGGTGACCTGTTGCTTGGAATAGTTTGGTGAAATCAGTTAGTTGCTCCAGATTTATGGATTCAGAGAGACAGGTTATAATATATTTGTTTTGGTCTCATCCTCTGACACTCAAAAATAATTAGTATTAAAAAAAAACGAAAAACGAAAGAAAAATTAACATATAATATTATATCATAACAAAATTATTTCAACCCTAAGCATAAAACCTGATGACATTTTCTTCTTGTACATTAGTTTACAATTTACGATCCAACACACACACACACACACACACACACACACACACACACACACACACACACACACACACACACACACACACAAACACACACACACACACACACACACACACGTCGACAGTCAGGGTGAAAAGTTTATGTCTGCTACCGCTAGAGGTCAGTCCCATCGCTTTACTATTAAGGACCCTGTGATCGTGTATAAAATTGGAGACTTCTGATTCCTCCTAACCATGCCACGAAACAAGATCCTTCCCTATAGGTGGTGTTTCGTGGCACTATTTGAAGGACTAATTTTTCTCCAACTTTTAGACTAGATCACAGGGTCCTTAATGGTTCAATCAGCAGTCATTTGTTTTCCCTTAATTTTTGGTACCTTGGAGCACCTTGATTCCTCCAAAGTATGCCAGAAAACAGAGCCTGATGAACAATAATAATGGTGGCCTGTTGCTTGGACTACTTAGGAGGCCTCAGTCAGTTGCTACTACATGTACAGTTGCCTTCAAATATTTCGAGACACTACCTGCTTGAGCCTCGCAGGTAGTGTCTCGAAAATTTTGGAGGCAACTGTACCGAAATTATACTGTACCGAAATTGGAGGTCAGCGAGTCCTTCAAAGATCACCACGAAACACCACCACCTATATTGAAGGAGTGTGTTTCGTGGCATAGTCAGGAGGAATGAGAAGCCACCCATTCTCATACACGACCACATGGAGAGTCCCTATAGTTTAATTAAGCTGACACCCTTGATAGCATAGCCACGAACTATTCTCTCTGACTGTACACAAGAGAGGTTGAGAACACACACACACACACACACACACACACACACACACACACACACACACACACACATGCACACACACTTCATAAACAATAAACATATCTTATCACTGGGAGTGTCTTTTTTTTTTACGACATATCAAGATAGAAAAAAAATATATATATGCAAACATGAAAATTCTCAACGTTGGTTATTTTGGTTTGGTGGTTTGGTGTCTGGCGGCGGTGTGTACAGTTGACGGCATAAATTCGCTTCTTCTGTATTCCCAAGAGCATACATCATACATGAGTGAGATGATTTGATGAAGGCATAGTTGTATTCTGTCTCAGTCTCTGCCATTCATTCAATTACTATCATTATTATTATTATTATTATTATTATTATTATTATTATTATTATTATTATTATTATTATTATTATTATTATATAAGGAATTATTAACTCTCACCATGTACTTGATTCTTGTTATGCTCTTTGGAGGGAAATGATTCTCTCGTTGGTGAATTAGAATGTCTGTTGTGATTCCTCCAAACTATGCCATGAAACAGACTACCTTAATGTTACTTGAATGAGGGATCTGTTTCGTGGCATAGTTTTATGGGAATCGGTTTTCCTCCAAATTACCATCAAAAGAAAAATCTCCCTATAAACCAGTAAGGAGCTCAACACCGTCACCTGTACAGAGCCGCCGAGTGAGAGCAGAACACACAGGTGTACTCTGCACCCTGACACATATGTACCACCAACCAGTGTGTGTGACAGACAAAAAGAGTACCACAATGTGTCAAGTAAATGTACCAACAAGTTCCAGGTACCAGGAGCCTGCAGTACCATCATTAAGGTGGTACTGAGAGAGCCAAGATACAGCCAAAATCTTAGACTAATAAAACTTTTTGATATACATACCGTATATATATAATATATATTTACATATTAACCCCTGGCGGCATTTCCTCTGAAAGTATATAACTGTGATTGTTTCTGGTGACAACGATACACTCACTCCATTTCCAGTCTTCAGTGCTCCCTCGTTTTATTATTATTTTTCCTTCGTGGTTCCTTGACGTTCCTCCACTCTGTCTTTCTGCCCTAGTACAGTCTTGTCTTATCCTTCGTTAATAATGATATCTGGTTACGGTGGGGCCAGTAAGGGCCGGCAGAGGCAGTGAGAGAGACGGTCTGAATCGAGCCAGCCAGCCAGCCACCGTCGCAGCCAGCCAGGCCACCACCACCACCAGTCATCTCTTCACCTCATCGTCCAACTGGGAATGAATCACCACAACAACAACAACTGCCTGTCTGTCCTTGTCCTTGGCTGCTCCGTGCGTGCGTGCGTGCGTGGCGAGGAAAAGGAACACAAGGGGGCCATATTATCTTAGGCATATCTCCTGACCACTGAGAGGGAATGTCGACCCCCTTCTCTCACTTTCATTTTCTGTCGTCAGGTATCACTCCCCCCATCACCATCACCGGGAACGCACTGTCAACACTACGCACTTGTTAGTTTCTTCCCTATTTTTGGCACATCATCAGAGTGTGGATATCTTATTAACATTTGACACTCATATTGTATTCCTACTTAATGAGTTCAGATAAGGATTAATTATTTAAGGTAGAGCATTGTGCAGGTAACCAAGCCCCCCCCCCCTTACCTTTATCTCATCATTCATAGCCCTCATAGGTAGGTAGGTAGATAAGTAGATAGGTAGGTAGATAGTGTTTACATATTATATACAGTAACACCAAATTGTACAGGGTTGAAGACAGAACACGTGCATTGTTGTTGTTGTTGTTGTTGGTGTTGTTGTCGTCGTAGTGATGTTGATGTTGTTGTTGTTGTTGATGATGGTGATGGGAGCCACACAAACGGGGAGGTTCAGCTAATTAACTCATCTTTTAGTGTAACAAGTCTAAAGTATATAGGTAGTCAGTCACATGTGCACTCACTAAACAGTATACCTTCAGAGGAACACCCAAAAAATCGAGGTCTGATTATCATTTGGAACTAGTGAGGGGTGCGATGACCGAACAGACTCACCCCACCCCACCTGATAGAGACTTTACCGTAAGTATATATACATATTATAAGAACACACGACGGTGATTCCGAGCCACGCCACTCACACATACGTCCCTCACTCACACACACACACACACAAATACGTCTCTCTCTCTCACACACACATACGTCCCTCTGTCACACTCACACATACGTCCCCCTCACTCACACACACACATACGTCCACTGTCTCTCTCTCTCACACATGCACGCACACCAACAATAACAACCCCTACCCCAACCCCTTCCCCTCTCTCGTCTTCCCTCTCCATGCACCTCTCACCACACCACAAGTTCGGCGTACACAAGTAATTATTATCATACGTCTGTTTGTTGTTGTCCGTGGTGGTGGTGAGTAGAGGAAGGGGTGTCACTCAATCAGGGTAGAATTATATCTGTACTTTTCAACTCGACCCCTCCACACACACACACACACAGTTACACACACAGTCTCTCTCTCTCTCTCTCTCTCTCTCTCTCTCTCTCTCTCTCTCTCTCTCTCTCTCTCTCTCTCTCTCTCTCTCTCTCACACACACACACACACACACACACACACACACACACACACACACACACACACAGACATATCCTGCTCCAGATGTGCATGGTGGACTAGAGAGATTATGGTGCGCGAGTGTACAGTTGTGGACATATAAAACAGACACACTTCAAACGGGGAGAGAGGCCCCTTATCAAACATAGCATAGGACCCCTCGCCTCTACACACAACTCGTCTCATCTTATGCTTAGTGAGGGGCCCCCGTTTCAGGTGTGTCTGTTTCATGTGTCGGCAACTGTACATGACTCTCCTCCATTCACGATATCAGGGTTCACGGACTGGAGGTATTGATTTAATTAAGTGTAGAAGTTTCTTTTGATAAATAGGAGGAATTCTGGTGATCCTCCCAAACTACCATGTGCCACAAAACAGATTGACTCTCAGTAACATTGAGGTGAATTGTTTGCTTTGGTGTGTTTGGTGGAAATGAGTCACCAGTCCTCTAACTTACCAAAGAAATGATCTCCCTTTAATAAAACCAGACCAGTCCATAATACATCCTAGGAAAAATATATATGAATAAATTATACATGATATTATACATCCTTATTGAATGTATGATATGCAGTGTATATATATATAACTATATGTATATCTTTCTCAGGAGTATACTTTATGAACACTGTATATACATCCTCATTGGGATTATATGAACTGTTTATGTATACTATGCATTATTTTCAGGATGTATATGAAGAGTTCATACATAAATATACAAATTATTATTATTATTATTAGGTATATGAACACCACATTCACATACAACCTGTAATAATTGATAGTATAATATTTACAGTCCATATAATTATATCTTGAGGAAGTATATATAACTATACACACACATGTAGTTCATTCTTTTTGTGCCTCCATACACACACACACACACACACACATACACACACACACACACACACACACACACACACACACACACACACACACACACACACACACACACACACACACACACACACACACACACACACACACACACACACACACACACACACACACACACACACACACACACACATTTGTTGTTGTTTCTATCGAATCCTTTATAGTTATCGACCATATCCACATTTTTCTATTCAATCACTCACTCATTATTATCTTTATTTCCATGTCTCAGTAATTAGTCACTATATTTATTCCCTTCTTTACAATAGTTATTAATTTCTATTCACACACTTCCTTTCTTCAGTCTATTCGTTCCATTGTTTTTTTCTATCTTTCTGTTTCTTCAATTATCTACACACTATTCCTTTTTATTCATTATTTATAGGACACGGTAAGAATTCATTATTATTTTCCTCATTTATCTTCTTTCTGTTTATTTGTCTCCGTTTGGCACCTTCCTTCTCCCTCTTCTTTCTAATTATTATCTTCTTTTTTTCTTCGCATGGCATATCTTTTCTCCCTCCCTCTTCTCCTTCTCTCCTAACTCCACCTCCCTCCCTCTATCTTTACTCTCCCTCCCTGCTAACTCCCGTGTGTAGCATTCCCTCCCTCCTCTCTCTCTTTCCTATCTCGTTTCTCTCTCTCTCTCCTAACTACCATGTTCCACCTCCTCTCCCTCTCTCTCACTCTTTTCTCTCTCACTCCTAACTACCATGTCCCACCACCTCTCTCCCTCTCTTTCCTCTCTCTTTCCTCTCTCCCTCCTAACTCTTCTTCGACGCAAACTCCCTGAGAATGTCCCTAGCCATGGTGATGTCGTTCCTGGTGATGACGAGAACACGGATCACGTCGTTCTGTGCAAACCCTTCCTGAGTGAGCGTGGCCAGGTAGTCCATGTGTAGGTTCTCGTAAGGTGTACTGGTGTCCTCGCCTTCACTCTCCTCTGTCACGTTCATGCTGAGAGAGGAAGGAAGGAAGGGAAGGAGGAATCATTATCATATCATACATAGTCTTTAAGGAATTTAGTACCAATATATATATATGCATAATTTTAGACAGTTGTAATGCTTTGATTCCTTCATAAATATGTCAGGACACCGGACGGACCAGATGAACAAAAATAATGGTGTTCTGTTGTTTGGAATAGTTTGTAGGATTCAGTTGCACCAGATTCTCCAACATAAAACTTCCCTCTTAACGTTCAGTCCTCCCCCCTGCCCCAACCCAGCCCCCACTCCCCCCACTCACCTCCTGTCAGCAGAGAGGGACTTGGTGATGGTGCCCAGGGTTGGTGCTGACGGCGCTGGGAAATTCGGTAGGTCCGAATCCGTGGCTGACTTTTTGGTGATTATGGTCGTAGACACTGAAAGGAAAGACAAAAACATTTCAATTAATAAATTCCTATGTTATGAACTTTTACATCAACGCGATATATATTAGTGTCGTGAGAATTTTAATTTAATCATGTGAGAAATTAGATTAGTGGGGTTTTTTTATTATAATTTCACTGTATCTATTTCTCATTATATAATAGTTCAATTTTATAAGAACTTTATAATTCCAGACGAGTACCAACAAAGTGTACGAACCTGAAGGAGGCAGTGTAGTGTTCTCATAGGGAGGTTCCTCATTGATGTGCTCCAGGTCCCCTCCATGGCTGGTAGCACTCGGTCTTCGGTCCACTTCCATTCCACTCGAGGCTGAGGCCGAACACGACGACGACGATGAGGTGGACGAGGTGATGGAGGAAGGCGAGGAAGGGGACGGGGTCGTGGAGGGGGTGGGGGGCATTAGGGTGGACTGGGAAGGGAGGATAGTTCGTGGTCGAGGGGTGACAGGGGTGGTGGCAGTGATAGTAGTGGTGGTAGTGGTTATGGTAGTACAGGAGGTAGTGGAGGTGGAGGTGGTCTGATCACAAACCTCACTCTGGTCCTCATAAGTTAAGATGGGTGTGTAAGTTATGACCGTGACAGGTGAAGACACGGATACGGGAGGGGGAGGTGCCGTAGTGGTGGGGGGACCTCCTAGTGGGGAACTGGGGGTCTGTGGCTGCTGGAGTCTGTGGTGGGGCGTGGGACTTGGGGCTGGGGGCACCACATTGACAGGGTAGGAAGAAGGGAAGGGCGGGGCGGAGGGGACAGGCGTTGGCGTGGTGGCCGGGGTTGGTGTAGGTGCAGGAGTGGGCGTGGTGGAGGTGGGGGAGAAGGCCGACGAGGAGAGAGAGGGCGTGGAACCAGACGATCTCATGAGCTTACTGGCGCGAGGTACAATGTGAGGCACGGTGAAAGGTGGAGGCCGCTGAGGAGACGGTACACTACTGCCCTTCCTACCACCATCTTTAGTCCCTGTTGGAGTAGAAGGAATAGTAGAGGTTAGAGAGAGAGAGAGAGAGAGAGAGAGAGAGAGAGAGAGAGAGAGAGAGAGAGAGAGAGAGAGAGAGAGAGAGAGAGAGAGAGAGAGAGAGAGAGAGAGAGAGAGAGAAAAGAGAGAGTATACCTGTTCACAAATTACCTGTGGATGAAGTTTCGACTGCTAGGTTGTTGGGGTCTAAGGTGACGATGGTGACAGTCCTGGGTGGGGAGGCTGGGGTGGAGGTGGGCGTGGTGACGATGGTGGGGGTGGTGACCATGGTAGAGGAGGGTGTGGGCGTGGAGGTGGAGGTAGTGGTGGTGGTGGTGGTGGGTGGAGGTGGTGGTGGTGGTGCTGAAGTAGTCTCCTCATCTACGTCCTCTTCCTCCGCTGTCATTGAGGATAATCTGAGGAAGAGAAGAGAAGAGAATGATGAGAGTGTATGATTGTGTAGATTTATTTTATACTGTCCCGAGCTGAGAAGAGATTATTATTATGATTATTATTATTATTATTATTATTATTATTATTATTATTATTATTATTATTATGACACTGAATGTTCACTAATACAAAATTCAGAAGATAGAGAAAGAGTGTGTATATTCTTGTTTTTCCGAGCTGATGAATTTCTTATGACACTGAATTCTCATTGATGTAAAACTATATAACTGACTCTGACTCTTGTGATCTTATGTGTGTATCAGTCAGTGCCTTCAAATACTCAGTAGCTCTTCCAACTCAGGTGTATCATTCGGATCTGCCGCCAACTGTACGCTAAGGACTCGACGAAGATAAAAAATAAGTAAATAGATATAAATAGGTGTAAAAAAAATAGATGAATAAACACCTCTATATATTATTACAAGATTTACATGACTAGTGCAATTTTTTTTCTTGTCTGCATTTTATTTCATTTTTACTCATTTTTCCACCACCTACAAACACCAACAACAACAACAACAACAACAACAACAACAACAGCTACCTTCATCCCTCCTACCTAACAAACAACAACAACAACAGCTACCTTCATCCCTCCTACCTACAAACAACATACACTAAGCAAACAATCACAAGAAGTGGATGTGGGGGGGGCTGAAAAAAAAAGGTCCCCCCCCCCCCACTTAACCTTTAGTAATTTGCTGCGTCAACCTACTAGCTGCTTGGGGGGGTGTTGGGGGGGGAGGGGGCTGCGGAGGGAAGGGGAGGGGGGAGAGTGAGTGTAATAATAATAATAATGATAATAATAATAATAATAATAATAATAATAATAATAATAATAATAATAATAATAATAATAATAATAATAATAATAATAATAATAATAATAATAATAATAATAATAATAATAATAATAATATCCCTCGTGGTAATATCATCTGTTCACCTAGTAGTAAAAATCTTGGTAATAAAGAACAACACGTGTATGATTTTGCAGCATCTCATAATAATAATTGAGGGGATTGAGTTGACATAAGGTGTTGCATGATTATATTTTGATATGACACTGATTATATTTTGATATGACACTGATTATATTTTGATATGACACTGATTTACTTGCACGATGGAAGGAAAGTGTCGGTGGTTATTTGATTGTGGCTGTACCTGATTGTAGGAGCAAAGATTGTAACCTTGTATGCTGGAGGAAGATAATTATGTTGATGTATAACAACATTGACTGCCTTAAGGGGAGGGTATAGTTTTGACATTTTTGGAGATTATGATTCCTCCAAACTATTCCAGGCAACAGGATACCATTATTTTTCTTCATCTGGGTCTGTTTCCTGGCATACTTTGGAGGAATCAAGGCACTCCAATCTATCTAAACTATACCCTCCCCTTAATGACCAACACCATCCATGAGTCGATAGGCATAAAGCACAACATCTTCTTGAATAATCTGACTGACCATACCAGTGAATTAATTACAATGTATAATTATTATCCTGTCTCATATTTGCTGGACATTGTTATATACATAGACATGGATACTTATTAGTGCACGTGACTGTACTATCAAAGACAAAACCCGTGTGGCTGTCTTGTCCAATGATTTAATAGAACTTGTGAAACATAATGAAAATCCCACGATTGTAAAGTCATGGTCTAATGTACTGCAACACCTTCCAATGAAAAATGATCCGAAACTATAGCTGTTGGTGTGTGCAATTTTGGTTCATAAAATTAACTCAAATAGCTCGCTTTTATTCACCAGGTTGCAGAACATTAGACCATGACTTTACCGTTCATGCCCAGTATATATATTTTCACCAGTTTTCACGATACGAGTTTTGTTTTTTGATAGTACAGACGGCGGCAAAAGTCCTGTCGACTCACTTGCTTCACCGAGGCACGCGATGTTCATAGACTCGAGATTAATAGGTGCAGAAAACGTGCGTATTTCTCGAGTCCATGAACAATGTGTGTCTCGGTTAAAAGCAGGTGAGGAGACAGTACTACTGCCGCCGACTGTACATAGTGGAAGGGAAAGTATGAGGTAGGATATGAGGTAAGATATGAGGTAAGATATGAGGTAAGTGGGGAGGGGCTGACCTGTGTGTGATGGCAGGGGTGGAGGGGGGACTGGGGGCAGGACTGGCTTTCCTGGGGGGTACTGGAGGTGGAGGTATGACTTCATCTCTCCGGTTTACCCTGGGGGAGGCACCGGGGGACATCAGCGGACTTCTCGACCCCTGGTGGTGGACAGAGGAAGGTACACGTTAGTAAACAAAAACAAAAACACACACACACATGCACGGGGAATAAACTACAAATTTTCGTGTTTTTTATTGTTTTGTTTCCTTAATTATTACGACTTATTTGTTTCCCTTTTCAAATCCAATGTGTGTCTTTGAAGGGAAGGTAAAAGAATATTATTATGTGTACAGTTACTCATATAAGTCATGATACATTGGGCCGTATGCATGAATATTCGTGTATAATGGTGTTGACTGACGATCGCGTGGTATGTACGGGGACGATGGCCACGTATTATTGTGTCTACAGGAGTCATCGTCGTACCGGCACCACGCACGTCATCGTCAACACCACAGTAATTAATGTTCTTGCATACCACCCATTGAAATACTACAATTATAAAGGTAATTTGAGATTAATTATATGGAAAGTTATGCCATTTTTTAACCTTTGAAATTTTATAGATAATAGGATTCGTCATCTTACCCAACTAATGTTATCTATGAATGGAGTAGTATAGTGTTGGTAAATCTGAACCAACTGATTCCTCCAAACTATTCCAAACAACAGGACACCAGTATATATTTTATGTTCATCTGGATCTGTTTCCTGGCATACTATGGAGGAATCAAGGCTCTCAAATATTCCCAAAGTATAAAAACAACTATCCCCTTAACTAAGAGATGGATTAACTAACTTTTATTTACAAGAAGGATAGTATGATGGATGGGTCGTAAATTAATTCAGAAAAAAATATAGAGATACAGTATATACACAATTTTCCTCAACTCAGTGTTCTAGGTAGGTGCTAACAATTGGCTGTATCAAATGCTACTGTATAATAGATCAAGGCTACATGTACAGGTTGTATGGTATCGTGCTTATCACTCCAATAACAACAACAACAACAACAACAACAACAACAAACCAGGCCAAACAAACACATATATATACATTCAAGACACACACAAAATATAAAAAAACAAACATTCAGCTAATCTACGGTACATAATTATATTCTACAGAGATACAAAAAGCCATACTTCATTTTTTTTTTACTTACTTAACTTGGTGAAAATGTACCGACTCCCTACCTCTCATTTTTCATTCATTATTTTTTGGCTGGTGTAAAGGTGATACAAGCTAAGATAAACTGCACCAAAAAATGTACAAGTGCCTAGGCCTATATCGTACGTACAGCAACTATAATTAGGTAAAGTCACGAACCATAATAATTGTCCGTCCTCTTGGCCTTACTGAAGCTTCGAATCATCAGACCAGTGAATCAGTCTGTCTCAAAAATGACTGAAGTTGATTTATAAGAAGGGAATCGGTGCATTTTCACCAAGATGACACACACATACACACACACACACACACATTCTAGCTGATTACAAGAGGGTGGAGGGAGGCAGATAGGAAAAAGATTGCACATAAAAAAAGAATATAAGAAAATATATACACATAAAAAAAACATATATATATAAAAAAATCCATGAAGTTATGTTTTTAGCTGATGGTCTCTGGGGAAAAAACTCCACATGGGAATAAACTACACATTTTGCCTTGTTCATTGTTATTTCCCTTCTATTTATAGGCCTTTAAATCCAATGTGTCTAGGCATCTCGAACGAAGAGACTGGACATGATAGTTTTGTACCTCTCTAATTCATTTAAGAACATTTCATTGCATTTCAAAGGTGACTGACTGACTGACTGACTGATTAATTGACTGACTGATTGACTGACTACATGACTAATAACTGACTGATTAACTGACTGACAAACTGACAAACTGATTGACTGACTACCTGACTAACTGACTGATTGACTAATTGAATTACTGACTAACTGACTGACTGACTGATTAACTAATCGACTACCAAACTAACTGACTGACTAACTGACTAACTGACTGATTGACTAATTGACTAACCAATAAACTAACTAACTAACTAACTAACTAACAATCTAATTAAATCAGTCAGCCAATCAGTCGGCTATAATTATTACATCATTTATAAACCCAGGGAGTTGCCAAGTACCATCAGCTAAATTAAAAAAGAAAACAAAATACGAAAAGACAAAAAGCTCTCCCCCTTCCCTCCTCCTCTCTTTATTTATTTTTTTATCGTGGGGAAAATGTACCGACGTCTTCAGTAATTAATTTATCTTGTTGTTGTTGTTTTTCGTTTTCTGTGAATGTAATGTAATCCAAGACAAACTACACCTTCAATGTACACAACTATAGGTAGTATTGTACTGTATTTATCTACAACTTGTAAACATTGGCAACTGTGAGAAACGTGTAGACTGAAAAGTGGAGGTTCATGAGTCCTACAAATTTTGCCACGAAACACCATCTATATTGAAGGAGCTTGTTTCGTGGCACAGTCAGGAGGAATCAGAAGCCACCAAAGTTTCAATCACGATCACAGGGTCCTTAATTAATCCTAGGTTAAATTACTACTGAGAAGGGAATCGATGCATTTTCAACACGATAAAAAACTGAAGAAAAAATATGAATAAAATTTTAATACAAAAAAAAATATATAAAGACTTACCTGTTGGAACACGTTGATGACTTGTGCTACACCTGTATTACGAGGAGCGAGCACCTCTTGTTGGTAAATTGGAGGGTTATTTATTTAGTGAAGTCTCCAAACTATACCACGAAACACAAGACCTCACTCAGTGTTACTAAATTTATTATGTTGCGTGGCACAGACAGTATGGAGGAATCAGTAGCACCCCCTCCCCTCGACCATCACCATCATCACCACCATTACCATTACCACCACCACCATCACCACCATTACCATCACCACCATTACCATCACTACCATTACCATCACCACCATTACCATCACCACCATCACCATTACCATCACCACCATTACCATCACCACATCCATCCAATTTACCGACAAGAAAGTGTGACTGACAGGTGAGTACAGGTGCGAGCGAGGAGGGCCAACAGGCAGGGCTGGTGTGGAGAGTGTCACCTGCTACACACACACACACACACACACACACACAGGATGATCAATGAACTTAGGGCCTGGTCACACTGAGGGCCGAATTCAGACTATTATTATTATTATTATTATTATTATTTACCACAATTTCCATATCACGTACATTGTTGAATATAAAAAAAGGTCAGAGAGAGAGAGAGAGAGAGAGAGAGAGAGAGAGAGAGAGAGAGAGAGAGAGAGAGAGAGAGAGAGAGAGAGAGAGAGAGAGAGAGAGAGAGAGAGAGAGAGAGAGAGAGAGAGAGAGAGAGATTCTTTACTGTTTTCTCTAAGTCAGAATAATGATATCTGAAAGCGGCCCCTCAGTTCAATGATACTGTATGATAGTTGCTGGAACACACAGAGATCCTTCATGGTATTCTTTGGTACACACTTACTTCCCCAGGCATATCTATCAGCTGACGATGCAATGCCTTCATGTTATTTATAGTTGGTCTGGTAAACTTCACATGAATAGTGAATATGACTGATCTCCTTTTCTCCATGCAGGGGTTTCTCTACTGTGTGTGTGTGTGTGTGTGTGTGTGTGTGTGTGTGTATGAACAAGCCCTAAGATCAGATGATATAATAATAGATGGGAAACGAAAATAGTTTATCTAGCCTCACCTTGAAGTTGGTACTGTCTACTGTGCCTGTGTCCTCCTCCTCCTCCTCCTCCTCCTCCTCCTCCTCCTCATGGTCTATTGGAGTAACTCTTTGTGGTATCGGTCCGTCGGTCATTGGCCTGCTTTCAGAGGCTTCAGATTCCTGCTGAGGTTTGTAAATTTCTGTGTATATGACCGTTTCTTCGTTGTCGCTTGATATGTCGCTGCTGTATGTGTCACTGATATTAGCATCAGGACTGTCCCTCTTTTCATTGCCGTCCCCTTTCATCTTGGATTGTTTGATGTTTACGTCTGAGTTCTGCGTTGGGTCTACAGGGACAATGGAGACGTCCTGCTCTGGTCTTTCAGTAGTGCTTTGTGATGAAGTGTTATGGAAGGAGCGAGATAAAGCTGTGGGTCTGCACTTCTTGGAATGGCGCCCTGGAATGATCCACTATTACTTTCTGGTGAGGGGTCAAATTTACAGGCTTGATCTCCCCGTTGATAAAGACTTTCCGACCGTTGAGGAGGGATTGGTGGTGGTGAAGATGGTTTGTTAGGATACATGGAGTTGCCAGTCATTCTGTACACACCAAACTTATCTATGAGTGTTGTTGGAGTCGTCCCTCCAACTTTATGATCATGGAGTGGTAGTTGTGGTCTTTCTTCACTGTTCATATGTGTCTTGACTTTGGCGTTGTCTTGACTCCTTGGTTCAGTTGTCCATTCTTCATCATCAGAGAAGCTGATGTTGCTCTCATGGTCCAAGATGTCAGAAAATCGGTTTATCCAGGGAACGTTGTGTTTCATTTGGAGGTGGGCTGGCAGGGGAGGTATTGGAGGAGGGACATCACCAGTTCTGTTCATCTGCAGGTATTCTCCCTTAGGAGTCACCGTCTCATTCCATTCCAACACAGGCTTGAAAGCTCGATCTGAGTGGTGATAATTTGCACCGCCATCGAGTGCAGAGAAAGAGGTGGGATTGTTGCAGCGTGCTCCACCAACCTTAGAAAAGTCCTGAGTATTTGGATTTAATTTGACATCAGACATAACTCGTACTGAATGTCTCTTGGTGATCGGTTTCTTGTGGACCATATTAGAGGGGAGAGTCGATAATCTATGTATAAAGTTGTCTGAGATGGGAGGACCTCTGGCAGGTAAGGGTGGAGCTTCAGGACTTGAACTCAGACGTTCTTCATCATATTTACCTGCTTCACAAGAATTGTATACATCATCCATGTATGGAAACTGTTTCAGATCTGGGGAGCCCTCAGTCACACAAGACTTTCCAGTAATTGGGCCGGAGTGCTGTTTGCTTTGTATCAGGTGTTGAATGGCAGGCCTCGGTGGGACAGCAGGAGCGTTAGTCATGTCCACACTGAGGTCTGAGTTGGTTAGTAGTGGATCACTGTAAGGACGACTCTGACTTTCACCAGGACCTATAACTATGACAGCCTTGGCCCCTATATCAGGTGAGGGACAGCGGGGCTTAGAGAATGATGTAGTGGCTCCTGTTTTATCTTCATTCTCTTTCTCCTCATTGTCTGTGTTGGTGGTAGCGTCTGTTTTGGAGGCCTGCAATCATGCACATGGAACCATGCTACTAAACCAATCCCATCATGCATATGAATGTTATTTAGTTCCTCTGGGCTGAAACACATGATACTGATGGCAAAAACAATTAACCTCATTTAACTAGTTGACAACAAAGTGAACATGATTTTTATATGTTATGTACACCAAAAGTTATGTACTGGTAATAATCTGAAATATTTTCACCCCGATTTCATGGCTTACTACCGATTGTAAGGAAACTTTTTGTTACAATTTCAGACTAGGAGAGGCGTCATCACAATCTCTCGCAGTTGGATGATACACCAATATTATTGTTCTCAGAAAGTCTACCTTAAGATTTTCATATTGGATTGGCAGCATCAGCTTCATGTGTTCCATGTATTACTGTATGTGAATCATCCAGAGTAGGTTTATTATCAAACAGTTACAAGCAAAACGTTAGTCTTAACTCCCAGCCAACATTGTCTACTTAGTACCAACACATGCAGTCGGAATGTGGGATGTAGACAAGAACATTCATGGGGAATACTATGGTGTTGTACCGGTATAAAGGCTCTATAGTGTGTCTATCGTACCAGTACTACACCTTTGTTAACACCATCAATGTTCTCTCTTGCCTATGACCGTGTGACCGATGCCAATACTGTGATTTATACAGAGGGACATAAAGGGTAGAAAAAACACTTTGATGACAGAAGGGGCATCATGCAGAAAAGGTTACATTGGGTCATACAAGTATTTTAATCACAAGGAGTTTCAGAAAATATTTACTTATAACTGAACATTCACAGTACTGTACACTACACAAGCTTTATATATAAAAAAAACATGTATTAATAAAAATATAAAATAGGAGTGAACATGCATGATCTACAACAAGGCATGCTGGGGTGTAAATTTATCCCACACCAAGAAATAAAAGCTTTAATATAGTATTGTTGTTTAACTTGGGTTGTGAGGTACAGTTTTGAGCAGCTGAGATGACAACACTGCCTCAGCTACTGTAAGGAATCAATCAGTGGGTGCCAGTAGAACCCTTAAGGGAAAACATTTGTGTTGGTAAATCTGGAGCAACCAAATCCTCCAAACTATTCCAAGCAACAGAACACCATTATTTTTACTCTTCTGGTCCTGTTTCCTAGCATACTTTGGAGGAATCATGGCACTCCAATGTACCAAAAAAGAATTACCCCCTTGAGGGGATAATACACTTTTGATCAATCTGGAGTGACTAATTCCTCCAAACTATTCCAAGTAACAGAACACCATTATTTTTGTTCATCTGGTTCCGTTACCTTTCATACCTTGGAGGAATCAAGGTGCTCCAATATACCGACACTGTATTTCCCCCATTAAGTAAAATGGCTAAAAGTAATTAATTATATCCCTCATGATGATATGTTTATGTTCAACACTACGACCATCAACACCATTAATTATTATTGACACAAAACTAAGCAGACATTTACTGTAGAGTCAGTAATTCGTAAAGGGACCGAGGCAGTGTTAGTCGTTTTTCATCTGCTCGGAACTGTACTGAGAGTTTCACATAATATTATATAGATACAAACTTGTTCCACCTTCCTTCTCACACTTCACAGGCATAGAATAGTTTTTGTAGATCAGCCACAAGCCCTTTCGTCTACTGATACTAAAACTGTTCCTTATAATATTGCCAGTGAATTGAAAAGGGGAAGGGATGAACTTGTGCTAATCTCTCCAACATAAAGAGACACAAAGTGAATTATTATTATTATTATCATTATTATTATTATTATTATTATTATTATTATTATTATTATATAAAGCTGAAAAAGCAATTAAGGCATGGCAGAGGCAGTCAATATAAGTGGTTGTTGTAATTTTAAGGATAAACAATAATAATGGTTTGGTTTCCGGGTGATAGGCTATACAATATAATATATAGGCCTATAGTATAGTAGGTGTTTAGCCTAATGCTTCACTATAACACTTCACTCAGACCAACAACAATGACTATCAAAGGAACGAGGAAGTAGCAGAATATCTAATCTTTCAACAACTTGGTTTCCCTCTGTATTCCTCTAAATAAGTATGATCATCGTGGATAATTGATAAACTGAATCAAATCTTTATTCATGACACCTTACTATCACCTTTATAATTAATAGACTTTATAGACACGAGGCATAACTGATGAAGAGTACTGGTGTGGGTGGAACTAATATATGTATGTTAATTAAGGGAGTCGTATACTATTGGTTCATTAATTTATTCGTCCAAACTATGCCAGGAAACAAGACCAGATTAACAAAAACCAATGGTGGTCTGTTGCTTGGAATAATTTGGAGGTATCAGTTGTTCCAGATTTCCTAATATTAGTGTATTCCCATTCGAGGCAAAGCTTGGGGACCTGTTGTTATGTATGGCTGTTTGTGTGAGTCAGCCAACCACCACTGATTGAGGCAAGCGAGGGACCAAACATGTAAGCATATAATTATTATTGTGTCAAGCAACCAAAGCTACACGATCCCAACTTTTGTACCTTAATTAAGACAATTCACAACAATACTCCCTTCATGCACTGAATTACAAACAATGTGTGTGTTTGTGTGTGTGTGTGTGTGTGTTGGACTCAGTGAAAATAGTGTTCGATGGTATATATATATATATATATATATATATATATATATATATATATATATATATATATATATATATATATATATATATATATATATATATATATATATATATATATATATATATATATATATATGAAGTTTGCAGTGTAATAACAATAATCATCATTAACCCCACAACCAACTTAGGTTTTCCCTCATCCCCTACAAGGCTTTAAATAACAATAATATTAATAGGAGTACTCGGTAGTGCTTGAGTTACTATGTGGTGGTGGCCTTTCATAAAAACTCAATGTTTCAAAATGGGTGATCTATCATAGTCACACAGACATATTATTCTTCACATGTGTTCACGAGAGAATTTTTATCCTGTTTTTCATCGACAGCTTCCCACTTTCCTGTGTTCACGGGCGTAGGTGACGTGAATGGGGTGGGGGGGGGGGAGAAAGGGGTACCAGAGGAGGGGAGTAAACTGAGGGGAGGAGAGAAAAAAATGAAAGGGGGTACTAGAGAGAGAGAGAGAGAGAGAGAGGAGTGAGGGGAGGGATGAGGGCCAGCCATGCAACACCCACCAGCGATTGAAAAGATACATAGCTCAGTTTAAACATGAGTGGTGGTGTGAGTGTAGCGGTGGTGTCCGGGTAGTAGTGCTGATAGTGTTGTCAGTGTAGTGGTGGTGGTGGTGTCAGTGTAGTAGTGTTGTCAGTGTAGTGGTGGTGTCAGTGTAGTAGTGTTGTCAGTACGATAGTGTTGTCAGTGTAGTGGTGGCGTCAGTACGATAGTGTTGTCAGTGTAGTAGTGTTGTCAGTACGATATTGTTGTCAGTGTAGTGGTGGTGTCAGGGTAGTAGTGTTGTCAGTGCGATAGTGTTGTCAGTGCGATAGTGTTGTCAGGTTTCAGTATGGTTGTTGTCAGTGTGGTAGTCTCAATGTGAAGGCGTTGGTGGAGTTGTCAACGTGGTGTTAATGGTGTCAGTATGGTGATGGTGTTACTGTGATGACATCAGCGTACGTGATGATGGTGTGTATGGTGTTAGTTATTGTTGGAGTAAATATTGTGTTGTGGGTACCATTGTCATGTTTGAGTATCGTGATGGTGGTGGTGATGATGATGTTAATGTAGTGGTGATGGTGGGAGTGTGGTGGTGTGTTAGTGTGGTAGCAGTGATGATGATGGTGGTGATGATGGTAGAGTTTGGTTGGAAATGGTGTCTAGTGTGATGGTGTCAGGATGGTGATGTAGCTGCTGTTTGTGTTATTATACATGGTGGTGCCAGGAAAGTGTATTATGTATGTACACGTAGCTGTGGTATGATTTGTGTGGTATTCAGTGTATTGTATGTGTTTGTAGTGTGGTGTGGTTGATGGGTGGTACAGGAGGTAGAATTGGTAGTAGTGTCTATGTGGTGTTAGCATTGTGGTGATGACTGTGTGTAAGTTACAGTGTGGTGATGGTAATGTCAGTGATAATAGCTTGGTGTCAGAATGGCTGAACCATTCAGACACAACCCAATCATCTAAATCCCTGTCCATTTTAACTGGAAATCTTATTTTGGTCTAGTTAGACCTTTCACAAATTTAATCGTTATGATACTGATAGAGTGCAAAGTGCCAAGTTTAAGCCTTGGTGGTGAACAGAAACTACCCAAATATATGTATAGGTAACTCTTGCTAATTGAGAAAATCTGTGAATAGTAAACCTACAGTACCCCTACACGAACAACAAATTGTACCACTATGTATTAAAAGTTACTGGACTGTGTTCCCATTTATCATATTTACTGTACCAACACACACATAATATGATTTCTTACTGACCCACACCTGCAAATTCTTTCCTGTTTCTCAATTTACTTTTTTTAACTCATTCACTAATGATTCCTTACATTTCTTGCTTAAATTTCCCAAGAGATCCACAAATTAATCCACAAATAGTAAAAGATGAAATGAAATGGTCTTGGGGTGGAGATAGTGTGTGCAAGAGTGATGAGGGCTGGGAAGAGGATGCTGAGGATGGAACTGCCAGGCAAGAGGAGAGGAAGGCCATATAGCAGAATTACAGATGTGGTAAGAAGTATATACTGATGGTCAGTGTTAGGAAGATGGGAATGTATGATCAGTTGGGGCAACCCTTAATGCTCGTCTCTCGCCTGCTTAGTAAACTGTGTTACTCTCCAACCATTCAAAAGCTCTGAGAGGGTGACTAACTTATTTTTCTGTTCTTGTGTAATCATTTTGCATCCAACAAACATGTTCTGCACCCTTTTATATTTCTTTACTTGTTTCTTCCCACCCGGACAGTTGATATTGAACCTTGCCCATTAAGGATTAAGGATTTTTTTCTGAATGCACGTTCTTTACTGTACGGTCTATCGGTCAATTAAGCAGGCTTATCTTCCTAATAATTTACTATCTCCTAGGAAATCCTCAACATGTTATTTTTAAGGCTTTAGAAATAAGAACTATACTGTACAGCAGTTGGAAAATAAATTATTTAACATTTTGTTCCTTCTCTGTTGCATTCTCTTTTTACCAAACTCGCATTTTTATCCCACTAATAATTTCACACTGCACCATTTTCCACAGCCCACAAAGAATGTACTACCTTCACAAAACTCTACTCCCTAAGTACTGTATCGTCCTTGATTATTAAAATACAATAACTTCTCACTCATAATCTCATACTGTACTAATACATCTCAACAAGTCTATAAAAAAGGAAAAAAAGATAATCTCTTTCTCTTAACAAGTTCTGTACATTTATATAAAGGATAATGTATACATAATGATAACTGGTAAGTATGATTGCCACATCAACAAATATTATTGAATAAAATTATTGGTAAAATAACATATTTATATTGTTCAGATGAGGTGCATGTATGGGCTAAATATTCATAGCTAATCTTGCATATAAAGTTAATATATAAATACCATATACATTTAACAACAGGAAAGAACTCTTCCAGGTACAGTACTTTTCTGTGACATTGTTACTATAACTTTTCCTGCACTGGTTAAGTTTTCGATATTACTGTAGGCTATGCTTATAAAAAACTATACAGCTTATACAATCATTATGACAGTTCAATAGTTAAAATCATGACATAATCTATTGTTTACAGTAATATGTAACCTTTCTATCAAGTATAGGAAATATAGCTATAACAACTTCTCATACAGGGTATCCGAGAATGATAAAACAACAAAACTTTGGCAAATGACACAAACCAGCTAGATATTCAAAGACCAAAATATTCCATATTGGTAGGTTCAATTTGCTTCTACAGTATATTGGAGTTTAAGGGGGAAGTACAGTGTTGGTAAATCTGGAGCAACTGATTCCTCCAAATTATTCCAGACAACAAGCCATTATTTTTGTTCATCTGGTTCTGTTTCCTAACATACTTTGAAGGAATCAAAGAGCTCCAATGTACCAAAAGTATATTTACCCCTTAAATGGGGTTAAAAAGAGTGTGAAAAGGAAGGATCTTCCTTCTGTTCTGTATAATATGATTTGTAATTCACTAAACACTGTAAATAGGTTGTATCACCATATAGATATCATGATGCACAGAATATCCCTTATTTGTATTTGCTACAGTTCTGCCATCTCCCTGTTCTAATTATACCCTCTATGATTATGTAGTCACACTTCACTTTTCAGATATATTGTGCTAATGAGTAATAGCTCTACTTTATATGTACATTTGTATCCAAGTGGTTTTTAATTACACTTCTCACTTACTACTCACATTAGAGTAACATGGGAAAACTTGGACAAATTTACTGCAAACTTCAAGTCTTTTGTGGCAGTAACCAGGCCTGAAACAAGTAAACTGAGCAATTTTATCTTCAATTAAAAGTTGTATCCTATTTCTTTTCCATATTGAGATTTCTAATGCAATAATATTCAAAATAACAGAGGTCTAAGTGGGTGAATACTGTACCACAGTTGGGATCATGGGATAGTCCAAGAACCAGCTTCAGAAAGATTCTCACTAATGATACACATTTGTAATCCAGTAAATGTGTTTGGAATCTAAGGTATATAATTATCTTGTTTTCTCTTCTCTGAATTTTGGGCATTGCCAGCTTACAACAAATGGCTGCTCTCAATTATGTCTTGAAAGTTTAAATATTTTTGTGTGGTTTACAGCAGGATAAAGTATTACTCAATGTAGCTCTTTGCTAAAACAAAGGCATGTGCATCTTTATCAATGCTCCTGATGTGATATTTCAATTAGAGTACAGTATCATGAACATTCTCAGTTTCTGAAATGTCATCAACACTGACTTAGTTTTCTGATTTGATAATATAGTAGCTGCATGTATTGTACAGTCAGGGACTAAAGTTGGATTAATTTCTTTTCCAAAGGACTTCCTACTTATTGCCCTCTGGTTGTACAGTCACGAGCATAAGTATCTTTACTCCCACAGCGAGAATAAGGTCAAAGTCATGGTTGGAGAAGGGCCAGGCAAACATACACTGGGAATCAGTAAATCATGCCGGCATAAAATTTGTTGTATTCAAGTAACTGAACACCTCTAGTGACATGAAGCATCATCCCAACTTTAGGAACTGGACCATTTTTGTTCGTCTAGTCTAATGCTCATGATTGTACATACCAATATGAATAATAATTCCTATAATGAAAAATTAGTACAGTACCAGACCTGAATGGTCCTATGGTACTACAATGATAAGAAAAAACAGACATACAAAGGAAACAGGGATTTGGACCAAAGAACAAAGTATAATAATGAGGTAAATATAAACACAATAAGAACACATGAAGTGAGAAAAACTAACGAGACCATCTGAGAGGAGGAAATATAAAATTTTACCAACAAGAAACAAAGGCCTTGGACATGGCTGAGGATATTTTTAGCTGTAACAAGACAGAAATAGTCTTAAACCCAACCAGTTTTATAACCCATCCATAGAGCAATTAGTAAATAATCTTTAGTTCCTGACTGTATCTACCTGTGCTTCTGTTCAAGTGTGATCAGATTTGTGTACCATTAATGGGAACACCTTTCTACTGGTCCTTGAAAATTGTACAAGATAAACACAGGCATTAATCTGTTATTCAGATATACTGCTTTTTGTAAAAAATTATCTAAAACCCAAAATTAAGTGTGTTTCAAGTAACTGAAATACTAGTAGTGATTTGGATTCTATATAAAATAACTATTAAAAATATAATGTACAGTACAATTAAATATTAAAAATCTACTCATCTATTGCATGAATGTTGAATAACATAATACATCACTTCATGTTTCAAAACTTAAATACCTGTTGAGGTAAGCTGATAAATAAAGGTTACTTGATAGGGTGACTGTTAGTACCATTAGATGCGACATAGCTGTGCTGATTAGCATTATTAAATTCAGTAGTAGGAACACTTGACCATGCCCAAAGAGTAAAACATTAATTCTCTTTTAACTTTTAACCATTATTGAAATGGTAATGGTGAATACTGTAATAGGAAAGATTTTAGAAAACATCATCAGGAAAGAGCCTTTACTGATGTTTTGCTATTGCTGGTTTAGGTCTTTTAGGCCTGACCTCAAGAAACAATAGTGAATATGCTAGGAATAAAGGTTTCTTCAGGAATGGTGCATATATTCTGTGTTAATGACCTTTACAACCCAAGTTCCTTCAGTCCTCTAATTACCTTTAACATAAAACTTTGTACAGTACTGTAGTTCAAAACCAAAGAATTGTAAAGTATATAAATATACAAGCAACCCTTGTTATCCCCGTGGATTATAATGTTTAAAAGCACATACAGTACTTTAATGAGTTAGTAATAACTACTTGAATACTGAATAGATAATTTAAAGTAAGTTATTTTATTTATATTACCAAGCCAAGTTTGGTCATGTCTACAATGCTTGGCAGACAACAACTTCCGGTACTTTTCATGTATCACTACATACCTTTTTATTATGACATAACCAACTTCTATCCCAATGTGTCTAGGCATCTCAAGCAAAACTGGATATGATTTTGGACTTCTCTCACTAAGCAGACTTCATGCCTTTAGTCCTCATCTCCCAATATATAGGAAATAAAATGCACCATCACCTTAAACCTTTACGATCACTCCAGGACTTGGCACAAATAGTGATGACATGAGGTAGATCATATACTGTACAACACTGGTTAAGGACGGCAAGTGTAACAGGCAATGTTATATAATGAGAAAAGCAGTGCTAGGCACAGTTGAGAGAAAGGGACACACTCCACAAGGGACCAACACTACCTCAAACAGATCCATAAGTACATTCAAATAGCCTAGAGTAGATAACAATTACTTCAGTACAGTAATTCTTCTTTTGTCAGTGTCTAGCATTTTCATGGTATAAACAATTTACAGCTGTCAATAACTTTCTGTTGTTATACAGGTAAAAATATGAATTTCAAATAAGGTCATCTCCTTATCTGTAATGAATTCTCTGCTATGCTAGGATGAAATTATACAATAAAAACTATAATAATCTGATCTTATCATTTTCAAATAAACTGTACTGTACAGTATATAGCACAGGACTACCAACAGGATCAAGAATCAAACCTCCATACCCTGATATGTTTATATCATGATACAGATATAGCTTTGATTTCTTAGCTTTCCTAATATTCTACCATAGATAATAATTTTGCTCAAATCTTAACTATGTAACTAATCCAACTGTGAAAGGCAACTGTCTAGCTAGCAATTGTGGTGGGGTTTTTGAGAAGCAAGTGGCTATGCAGGCCAGTCTAAATTTTGCTCTGCATATTTAAAGAAAAGACAGATGAATGGAGGCTTGTTTACGTTTGAGAAATGGATATTGTATACAGGTTAGTCGAGTGCGTGGGACGGCTAAGTAAATATGTGATCGCTGGCAATTACGGCAAATTAGGTTTACAATACAGTAAAGGTGGGTAATAAAAATTAGAAAAGTGAACAGTTGAATAACGAGGGTTGCCAGTATACAGTATACGAGCAAGCTTTCCAGTTACTGGAATAATCTATGTCCACACCAAAATAATATGACTACAGTAATAATAAATTAATTTAATTGATGTCTGAACTACACCAGATTTCAGTTAACAGAGAACTTGTATGTGTACCAAGCATTGACCACAGCATTTAAAAAAACAAAGGAAAAATAAGTCCAGTTGTGGCAGGTGTTTCAAGTGTTGGGACTTTTCTTCAGAAAATTGAACTCCAAAACAGTGTTATTAAAGCAAGTTATTATATTTCCTGCTATTTATTCAACACATAACCATGCTTTAATAAGGCGAGGAAGCATATATAAAATACTTATTCATGCCAACAAACAAATATCTCGTGATCAATATAAAGTATTTCTTTTTTCTTACAAAACACAGCTACCTATTATTGGCACAAGGCTGTATAATTTACCTATATGCTGTAATATATCTAGCTTGATACTGTACAGTACATATTAATAATAACTCCTTATACTGTAGTATGAACACATAGAGTAACTTTGAAAGGTAATTCTTTGGTGAGCACTTATCATCAATTGCAGCTAAAGATTCTCAAATATGTTTTTACTTGATTTGTGGTTAAAACTTTCACTACATAATCCCTGGTACAGGTATCAACTTAATGAGACCTCCTATCAATTCTCTCTCTCCATCATTCTATATATTTGTCATGTAATGAACAAGCTTGGAAACTCTGTACGGTATTAACACTTGGTAAACTATGAGAATTACACTATCAGTTCTAGTACATAATGATAGTAATTTTTAAAACTGGATATGGTCATATCTTCATTTAAATTGATTTTATGTCTGCATTAACTGATTACACAGTACAATATTAAAGAAATTGTGTTTTGACATGGAATGCAAAGTGCTGGAATTGAGTGTTAGTTGACTCATAAAGGCAATCTGCTTAAAACAATTCTGAAAGCAGTCCTGTGTCTGTGTTTAAAATATATTCAAATACTGTACTTCCAGTGGTATTTCAGCCTATAATTTTCCCTATCTTCAAGAGTTGTAACACAAACATAACTTTTACACATATGGCCTGTAGAAAATATATATTAAATTTTCTAGCTATAATAAAATTAAATCAGGTTTACCTCCAGCATCCCTAAATTATACAAATATTGTCATGTACACACTTTAACTCCAAGTATACTTTACTGTACAGTGCTTCACAACTTTGTATCAATCTTTTTCCTGTACAGTACTACATGCATTTTTGGAAATATGACTCTTCCTAATGTCTGTTGCAGTACACCCCTATTGAATAAAGTCCAACTACCGACTGAACAAACGTAGAAATATTCCCTGAGCAAACACATACATACAGTATCACCAATCTTTCAAGAACAGTGAAGATCGTACAACCCCTTTTGTTCTCAATTACTGTACCTAATTTTTACTTTTTAATATGGTTTCAAATTGTACAGCATAGAAACATTCTTTGCAATATTGTACTATGCACTAATTATATCCCAGCAGGGCATCATAAATTATGAATTACGAAAAGACAAAATGACAAGCTCTGTGTGAACAGCGAATGGTCATGTAGTGTCAGGCCTGGATGGATACAAGTCCTGCTGGGCTGAGTATTTTAAGCAGCTATATACAGTACAAATGATCTTCCTATCACTTGGCTGCTTTTGGCTGGTGTGCAGCCTTGGCTCGCTGGCCATCCTGTTGACAAGTTGCACTGTCACTGGGGTGAGGGCCATAGCCAAGTCAAAGGCAGGGTCTTTGGGCCTAGTATGTCTTCTATCTCTTTCTTGTATAGGCTATTCATTTATCCATTCCTCTGGTACATCACTACTCTCCTAAGCCAGCTGACGTATCTTCCTCAGCCATTCCAGAACATAATCTTCATTGTAGTTCATCACCTCAACAGTCGCTTCATCCACTCACGCAGCTTTACCATATTTTATACTATTCTATCTCTGACTCAGCCAAAACTATAGTCATGTTGACATTTACCACATTCCCTTCATGACCATTTAGTCGTTCTTCAGAGTATCTTGCTATCTTCTTGTCATTTTCATCTGTACTAACTACCATACCTACCCTACATATTTTCACCCCCTTCCCCTGCTATATTCCTGCCCTCTAGCACAGCTTTCAGTTTTAAGTGAAATTCTCTTTCATTATCCTTCCCTATTGACATACCTCTTACTCTCCTACAACTTCCTTTCACTTGTCAACTGCAGTCTTTCTGTTGCTTTACTGCTACAAGCTCAGCATCCCACTATGCTTTGCCATTTCTAGCACTCAGAACTTAAGTTCTTAACCTGTCTCTTATTATACACTTTCCATAAGCCTGCAAGATACTTTTCCTATATCATTTTCAACCTAAGTAAATCTTCTCCAATTTACTCGCACATTCCTCCACTCCTGCACGATTGCTAAACTTTTCCTTCTTCACTCCTGTAGTGTTCTTTATTCCATATAGGCTACCTTCTAAACTCACCTTACATAGTATAATCATATGATCAGACAATCCACCACTCAATCCTTACACTGCTTTCCTATGAGAAAGGCCTTTGATATCACCCTATCCAAGAGTGTTGTGAAGTTTGCACCACCACACACATGAGAAATGTACTCCATACAAGGGCAGAAAAATCCCTTGTACAAAGACAGCAGCTGCATGGGAGTAAAATATTTACAGAATTAGCGCTGCACACCATATTTTTTTTAGGCAGTTTTAGCTAGAGATTTATTATGATCTCCAGATGAGATTGTGAGAAAATGAAATGCCAAAAATATTGATAAAGGAGGAGAGTTAATGTGTGTCACTGGATAAGGGATAATCATTTGGAAGATTAGCGTACGGTAAGTTGCAATATGAAGGAACTTTGTTTTGGAAGCACTGAAAACCACAAGATTTTCAATAATGATCAAACTCTGTCTGCTCAAAATATTTTGTCAGGTACGAATGGCTGTTACGATGATTTGTGTTTTTATGTAAAATGTCCCATGTGTTTGCTCAGTTATAGGCGTAGGGATGTGGCGACCCCATCACCCACTGTTTAAGGTGCAATGGCCGCAGAATGAGGGGCATGGGGAACCCTTCTTCTGTAAGACTTCCCTAACAAATTTTGTCATGGAGCACATTAATGCAACGTGACGGGACTACCTCCAGCGTTGGAGATGAAGGCATGGTATATGTATGCATGAATGTGTGTGTTTCTGTACTAGGTGCACATTCAAAAGTGAAACCTTGGCCCTAATTACCCGTGCTTAAATGTATCATTTTCCCCATGTAGATGCTTCAGAGATATGACACCCTTCCCAGGGTGACCTTGTTGACCATGATCATTGTGTACTGTATATGTATGTTCACGACCTTATCATGCTCCTATTCCATTACAAGTGCCAGCTCCTCATTCACTTATACCATCTGAGTACCAAATGCCCAATATGGCTTGCTACTAGTTGTATGCTTTATAGATTTGAATTGTAGATAGGACCAACATACACACACTAAATGTTTAATAAACCTTTTCTACTGTTTTGTTTTTTGCTTCTTTTGTTTTTGTACTTTCTTCCATCCAAATGCATACATGTATGTACTGTGCTGCAGTATATGTATACATACAAGCAAAAATACATGCAAAGTATGGATACACATCCACCCACACACACATATATCCGTAACACAGGCACACATTTAATGGGGTTAGTAATCGAAAGTGCAAGGCAGTCAGGTAAGATGGCATTATAATTTGAACAGCTGAGGAGCCATTTTTCAGCTAAATATTCCTCCAATATCAAACCCAATTTTCCCTTTATACAAGAGGTTGGGGTTACAGGGAAAGAAACAGTATATAATACTTAAAGACAAACCTAGACAGACTCTTCTGCTTAAGTGAAAATTGCACACACAAGCATCTGATACTAGTCTGTATATCTATTTTCTTGTACTGAAAACTATTTTTCATTCTTTCAAAAGAATCATCACACATCACGAGGCCTTTAACTCACAGAAAAAAATTAAACCATAAGAATTACCGGTACAGTATGTACTAGTTTCCTTCATCCTTAAAAGAATCATCACAAGTCAAGAAACCCTCTACAACTCACAGAAAAACAAGTAAAAATAAGGCCTTACAAATTTCTCCCAAAATTACTGCTTACATAAACATTCTTAAACCAAAAGCCTAAGAATCATCATTACTTTTCACTTTAGTTAAGCCTAACAATTACTTACAGACACAAATTAATGTCAGTATTGTGACAAATAGGTGGAAGAGATAACAACTTACACTCCTTTTACTATTACTGTACTCTGGTAAATGAACACATCACTACTTGGAGACCTTGTACTGACCCTAAAGGCTCCTCCAATTATGGTGTTTTCATATACCTGAACTGTACTTTTTTGTACAGTAATATTACCTTTTTACTTTGATACAAAGCGAAAGCATTAAATAAATTAACCCCAACCCTATTCCTACAGAATAACCTACTGATAATAGCAAATATGAATATGTGTGTGCTTCGGATTTTTCAAGTTGATATACAATATCATACATGGCATTCATACTCTAAAAAATTGTGTACTGTATATATGTAAGAAAGTAAGAGGTATGGTAAAGTAAATTGGCTTTACCTATCATTTTAAGCATAATAAATAAGAAATGCTGATAAAGAATGTGGCATATTTCTTCTTTTTTCATTTTTGAAGATGCAAGCAAATCTAATTATGAAATTGCCCTTTTACTGATACATTTCCATTCTACTGTATATACAAATAGTGAGAGTACTTACAACAAACATTCCCAAACTAAATCTTTATATGCAGCACACTCACACATCACAAATGTAAAAAATATATATTCACATTATGGGCACTGGTATTCTGATTATTGTATACCTTACTGAGTATGTGATTTCCTTGGCTGATCCGAACTTAAATATGCTCCATATCTTTAAATAAATAAATAAATGAGGCACTTGAAATGGAGCACCCTTAACCACAGTATTGTACTGTATTGAATATTATTAAATATGAAAAGCAATTTATATTTACTCTAAATGAAATGATAAAATATACACAGGTTTGATGAGTGTAATGAGAGAATATGCTTACCTATTCAATATACCTTTTTTTTTTTTTTAACTAAGCAGTATATATAAACATTCACATTACTGTATAGTCGTGTTTCAACTTTTTCATACGCCCTGAATACAAATTACCTCCTATCATACTGCCTGGTTCAAACTTAAAATTTTCTACCCAGTAACTAACCACTGAACCTACATTATATATTGCTTGTGCCTGATGCCAAAAGTAGCATGCATCTGAACCAAACACTGTAGCATGGGTGACTGTGGGAGTCAAGGAATTTTTATTATATTTTACCAGCAGTTCAGTTCCTTCTAAAGATCTGAAGATGTTTTTGTTTTGTTTTCAAAATATGTTACTTCCTTATATTGTACATAAAAAAGCGTTTGCTCACAAAACCGGAGAATTTTGTTTTCTTCGGGAACAAGATTCAAGTTCAGATACTAACAGCTGTACAAGAAGGCACACAAGAAACTTTCCAACTCCACACACAATAGGGTGCTGTATAGCTGGTAAAGTTTCTCATGCACAAATTGACATATGTAAATGAAATTAGCTACATCATGACATATTATTCCATGCATTAAACTTAACCTAATCAAATTTATCTATTTCCATATTGGCATATATATAGCGTAAATAAATTGACCTACCAAGTGTTGCGGTGTTAAGCATATCAGGATCAGCTGGCACTGTGATAAATATGGTATACTGTACCTTTCCTTCTCCCAAGACAAGTAACTTAACAGAATATCTTAACGAGCACTGAAAATAATCCTGCACAATCTATTAACTGTTTTAATAGTTCTAGCTGAAAACACCCACTACATTATTCCACAAAAATATTTGTATCTGCTAGTATTCTAGTGCCATTTATATCTGCCATCAATGTAATAAAAATAAGATAAATACTGTACTGGGATTACTACAAAAGGGGTATGTGGTAGGGCTATACACCAAGTTCCTCATGAAAAAAGAACAGCTTTTATTTCTTAACGTATGCAGACATACAACAATGCTAAGTCTAAGAATGACTCTGTAACAACATCACTTGTGTGGAAAAATATTAAAACACATTAAACAATTAATATCTAATATTTACAAAAAATAATACATAAATCACTCCAAATTAGCAAAAGAAATTCTAGAAAAGATGAAAAAATATTCTACTTAAAGTACTATGATTGAGGAACAGTAATAAGGTACATAAGATCTGCATCAGTTAAGTTACGCATGTTCCTGATGATATTTACACATGAATACTAGGGAGTATGTGAATGGGAAGGGGTTATAGAGAGGGAGGAGTGAGAACCAGTGACATAACAAGAAGGGGTACGGCGGGCAGACAAGACACGACACGGCTACGGCATGCTAGACACAGACCCCGGGCCGCTCCGCATCGCCCAGGTTGCACTGAGGACGCAGCAACAGCAACAAATCAAGTTATTGCGGTGTCAACCAACAGGAAAGCAAGGGGCATCACAGAGTCAATCGTCCACTCTGGTCATTAATCAGCACAACAGCCAACAGGAAGGCAAGATGAAAGCTGTTCCTATTGGCCAGTCATTTAAATAATAAAAGATAAATAAATAAAAAAGAGTATCATGAACCAATAGGGATGCAGGCTGAATATGCACATTCCTACTGGTCACTGATAACACTGACACTGACCAATGAGGGATAATAATAACAACAGGCAGGAGGCACGGATCCCTATTGGTCACTTGCACACCAACAACGACCAATAGGGGCATGAGGCAGGCAGAAGGCAATGGCAGGCTACAACTGGTCACTCCATCAGTACCTCATCCTCCTCCTCCATATCAATCAGCTGGCCGCCGGGGAGGGACTGGGTGCGGTGCTGCTTGTGAGGGTCGAAGGGGTCCACCACTATAGTTTCTGTTCCCTTGATCTCTGCCCGGCAGAAGGGACAGCCCTGGCCCTCGGACTCCTGCAAATAGTTGAAGCCTGTTGCCATCTTTTGCATACATATGGTTAAGTTTTGCTTTTATAGCTTACTGCAGAAACTTATGGATTTTATAACTTCTATTATAATATGGTTAACTCTTATGGTTTATCTATCATAGATATTTTTACTTCAAAATACTTGTGGATTATCCTTTGAGGCCCATTATTGCACCTATCTCAGCCTCCTAACTTTGGTTAATTATCATTAACCAAAATTTAAAAATCACACTGACAATAATAATATAGTTTTTGTATTTTATTACCATTTAGAACTCAATTTACAGTAATACCTTTTATTAGCCCTTCAAATTCTGTAATTGGATATCCACTGAGGTACTATAATAACACAAAACTGGCATTTTTTCTCTAATAAATATTAAATATTTGTGACTACTTGGACTTTCATACTTTGAAGAAAACAACAGATTTCTTAAACTTTATAACTTTTCTTGTAAATATTCTCTACCCATAAATCTACACATTTAAAAAAATATTAATTTCAAATAATTATTGCAGGTGTGACTCTAACAAAGAGTTGCAAAGACTCAATATGGAACATAGTGTATTAGGAAAAACAAAAGTAATAAAACATTCTACCTTAAGTGGCCACAATTTCCATGTCAATTTAGAAAAAACAGGTGAGAAGCCGCTGTTAGAATATACTTTACCTGGAGATTTATGGGAGATGCTTTAAAAATAAATACATAATCTAATATTCATTTGAAGATATGCTTAGAGATGATCATGGGATTATGAATCTGAATTATCTGCTTGTCTCTGTCAATCTATTTCCATGACTAATTCACTTAATATAATCCTGTCCACCTAATTTTACCACTCTTTGTTTCAACTCCACTATGCATATTCTACTACCTTTATATAATAAATTATTCTCTTCACTCTCATCCCCAATACTAACACAATGTGGTGATCTGAAAGGTACCCATTTTTTTCAATGCTCTATCACCAAGTAGCCTTTCTTTCAGATCGATGAATAAATTATTGTTCCTTCATTGAAACTCAAGGGGAGTTCTGGCCAAGCCTGGCAAGGTTCATATTGGTGAGCTGCCTACCTATCTCAACAGGGATATTTACTCCTAATTCCTAAAACCCCCAGATGGGAGCTGTAGTTGTAATGTGTTCACTGTATTAATAATGTATTTTTGGGTCTATATACTGTATAACACGATAAAAATATAAAAGTATGTGAAAAAATAGTGCAAATTCCAAGTGAAAGAAGTGTTAACTATTCCACTACCTAAATGCTGCTTTACTGCATACCATCTTTCCACACTTACAACAAAAACAACAAAATTCTACATTACTACACAATACTACTTTTAGTACATATATTAAAGTAACAATGCAATGTGTTGCTCTGATTAACTTTATCAAATTATGAAGCCATGCAAGACTTAATAAAGCTTGTCAGGGTGAAACATTGTAGTTTGTGAATAAAGGCTCCTCACATGGTATTTTTTCTCCTGTAATCAATACTGGCAAGATATACAAAGTATATCTCTGCTTAGTATACAACATGCAACATATTTCTACCATCTTATTTTTCATTGAATACCATCTTAATTTTGCTTCATAGTAAGCATTTATCTCTTCTGTAACACCATACCATCTCCACTTTGTGAATATTCTACTGTATTGTATTTAAACTATGAATAAAGCATTGCTATCTCTGCTTAGTGAATAGTACCCTGCACCTATAAAGTTATTAACAACTGCATATTTGTATCCTGTAAATTTGTACAGTATATTCCTCTCTAAGAGCACATTATCATCCTACACCATTGTAAATATCTTGCTAAACTGATTGATTAAAAGAAAGCTCTCCCTCTGCTTTATGAACAACACTTTATCTTACTTTGCTTAAAATATGGAAAAGTATCATTTACCCACCTGCCACAAGGTTAGACACGGCGTACAGAGAAGGTGCCCGCATGGTTCTATTCTTATATCTTTGTCGTTTTCTGCACAGATTTTGCACAGTTGGAATGTGGAGCCCATTTCACAGTACAACTCATACTGTTCTTGGGTTACCTGAGTGGGAAAATCGTCATTGTTTAGTTTTCGTTATTTTATATAGTAAAGATGCCTTAAACTAATAATACCGGTAATAACAATTTGTGGAATATTACTTTTCATGAACATTTCAGTACATCTCATACCATCTTACCTTACCAGAGTCAGCATTAAGTAATATAACCCACTCTTGAAAGCATCAGCATAAGGAGGAACTGAACTCTTAGAGAATAAGACAGAATGAGATAGCATGTATGAGCAATACGAAAATGTAAATTAAACAAGGAAGACTTTCTATTCAAGTTCTAATAAATTTCTGAATCATCTGAAACAGCCCTGATCTAATTCCAAAACTCACTTTTGTCATGATATTGAACTTGTTAAGGCTGCATTAAGTGATCTGGAACTATGGCAAGGCTGTGGCACATCAGATAATCAAAGGTGTTAGACAACATGAAAAGAAGATAAACTGGTAAGAGGAGACAAAGGAAAGCACTGCACAGGAAAATCAGATATTGTATTGTACTCTTTTAGACTTATCTGATGAGCTTAAGCAAAGCATTTATAGTATATCTACTTAACTCCTTTTTCATCCAGAGACTGATGCATGATGGTCGTGTTTGATGTGGGTAAGCTAATCTGGTCTCACATACTACATTATGCTCCTTGCTGCCTACGTTTAACCTTCCAGGCTTCCTAATCAAAGCTCCTTCCCATAAATTATGCAACTTTCACCACAACACTCATCACCTACATTTGTATATTCAGGTAAATGTAACTCAGTATATTTACACATCAAACCTCAAAGCCGTCAAAACTTGGTCTCTCTTTAATACTAATGTATACAGTACAACAGTACAAAAAGCGGGTGTTTATCTGATAACTGACAAGTAGCTAAGAAAAAAATTGGTGCTCTAAGCAAACAGAAGTTTACACTCTTGAGATATAGCAATATCAATCTTCTCTTTCAAGAAAGGTGAACCCAAGGGCTATTGACCCAATACTCAATGGAAAGTGCATGCCATTCACACAACTCTAGGAGACTGACAATGTTAACCACATAACATGGAAATCAGTTTACCTGTACATAAGAAATGCTGTTTCTTGCCAACTGAGTTGGAGAGGAAGGAGTTTTGAGTGAAATGTAGAAGCATACCGTATGTAATAAAGGAGTTACAGGACACCTACCACTCCCATTCATATATGACATTACTCCAAGAGGAAGAAAAGAGAGATCAATGAGTAATGACTGACGAAGTGAATCAACATCAGTAATGCTATAATTAGCATCATATCAACTCATCAGCTACTACAATGAAAGTGAATCATGTCTCTGAGTCTGAGTTTTGACTGCAACTGTGATAAGCATAATCATGCATTTCAAGCATTCAAAGTAGAGTACCAAACATGAAGGATCTTACTTGACTGAGATATATATAAAACAATGGTATTAAAGCAGGGTACTAACTTTACTAACCTTTATGTGGTCCTCAGGAGTAGCTTGTGCAACCCAGGTCAGGTCTGGATTGAGGTTTCTCCCATCAGGGTAAAGGTAACTGTAACAAGACCAATTATTATTTCAACAAAACCACCTCAGTAAAGGTTTGCATTCCTCAGACCTTCTTGTTTAGAAACATTAAACAAAGAAATACAAAAACTAAAGTTCCCTATCTCTCCTTATTTCAGCTATGTCTACTATGTATCCAACAGCTCTCAAATTTCTAATCATTCAAAATTTCCTTGTTAAACAACAATATATTTAGTGCACTATCTTCATCAACACCTCATTTCCCTTGTTTTCTCATGGGTTAGGGTTATCAGTTTCAGGAAGGGAAAAAGAAATAAGAAAAACAGGCAGAGATAGAATAGTATACCCAGTAATATGGGCCACATTCACATTCACTCTCCCTTTCTCCTACAGTTAAGTACGACATGGCAGAATTTATGCCTAATAATGACAAAAACTCTACCAAAGTATCTGTCAAATTAATTGGAAAACAATTTCAATTACACAAGTTATTTTGTTGCATATTTTCCATTTATAGTTTGGCATATGACCAAGGAATTCATCAAAGTTACAATGCACACTGTACTGATATATGTTAAAGTACTATTATAATAAAATACAGCTTGTATCAAATATCACTCCCCCCCACCGCCCCGACTTACAATCTTTCCCTGTGCCCGTCTAGGAGTGCCTGACAGAGTGATTTGTTTTGAGGAATGGTTTGTAGAATGCTGCCATCACTGGTGACATACCCAATCGCCCACTGACCTAATCTCGTACATGACAGCCGAAACACGTAACTGCAACAAAAATTAATATTAAATTATAAAAATAACCTGTCTCTACAATTACTTCCAATTTTCCCAATTACCTGTACAAAAGAACACTTAAATTTAAAATGTAAATAAAGCACACTGGTTTTCTATAATGTTACCCACACATGCCCATTATACTATATATAACTGTTAACTTCCATTAGTCAGCATTGACAACACTGTGTGCAAAATATCTATCATCAACTGTAAAACTGAAAATACAATATGTGAAAGTCACTTACCTTCCGGGTTTATTGATATATTTTTGTAATCTTGCTTTTACTTCATCATATGTGAGGAAAGCTACATAACCTGGATGAGTGACAGCAAGAATCTGCCAATTTCTCAGTAACGTTGGCCATGGCTGGAATAATCTGGGAAATAATTAAAACTTTTTAGTTATACAGTATACGTATCATTCTAGAAGAGAATAGTACCTGTATATCATACTATTACTACTGAACGTTGCACAGTATAGTACTGAAGAAAATAGGGGTGAAAAAATGAAGTATTATTCAGAAATGTTGTTTCCTCAGGTTCACATCATTATCATAATTTTCAACACTGTTGCTAATGGATGTCAATGACAAAACCACCTCCAAGCTAGTCTCTCATACCATTGGTGGTCTTCCACTTCTAGTCACTCCACTCACCTGACTCCCATACATATATCTCACCATTCTATCATCATCCATCCTCTGAACATGGCCATAACACCTCAAAGTACACTCACATTCCAAAATATGTATCCATGCTTGCTTCAAATAGTCTGATAGAGTATTACTTAAGCAAACTCAAGCAAATATAAAACAGGATAAGCATTGTAATTGGTTCACTAGTATGTCAAATGACTTGAAACTTCAACAAGATGCTGGATACAAATTTTGAATTGCGAGTGTACCTACCGTACTCACCTTTATCACTCAACAACTCTAACACTCACTGCCTAAATCATGCTCTTCCATTTCAACTGAATCATACATCTTCCTATTTATTTAACCACATGCTTCTTCACACGAGCTAGCAGAAATATACAGAGCACAAAATTCATTGGTTTGAAGGCAACGATATTGTCAAAAAGCTTCATCCGTGTTGTTGACAGCAGTGGAAAAAATGCGAGTTCATCAAAATACCAAACTCAAACAAAGAAAAATATTTATACATATGTAATAAAAAACAGCATCTTCTGGCTATAAGAAAACATACTGCACTGACAAAGTGCATGAGGACTCTCCACAGGAATGGGACTGATGACCAGACCGGCTACTTGGGCTACAATTGCAACAGGAGAGGTGGTTAATATACAGTAATGCATAAAAAAAACAAGGTCAGAGCTCCCTTTGGAATACAAGATGAATAGACCCTTGTTCAGATTGTATCAAATATACCAGTGTCTGTTAGTCAACATGTTTAGGCCTATATTTGTTGATCAATATTTCACTTTGGTATTTGTATATTACAAAAATAATATGAAATACATAGAAAATAACATGGTAAAAGAATGAAAATACTGTACCGGGTACTATTTATAAAAATAAATAGCAACAGTAAAATTAGGAAATGTTCAGTGACAAGATGTGAGAATATAGAGCATAGTAAGCATGAGACACACAGCAGTAAAGAACCTATACTACAAAAGATAACTGTTTATATGCAACTCACCTGGTAAAAACATCAAATTCAAAACTGGAAATGTAGTCATTACAAGTGAGGTCTATAGTGGACTTTAGGGCCATTGCTTCCAACCCTGACCCTATTGGATGTACTTCACTTAACGTGTCTCTAAAATATTTCCACGGCACTACAGTCCTGAAAAGAAAGAGATTACTCTATTAGGATATACAAAATGCAAATTTTGGGAATCAAACAATATACAGTACTCATATCATACAGTAATGTGTCAATTGTGATAATATGTGTAATGCATGGCCTACAGATGCCTGTCAATGGAAAAGAAAAACTTACAAATGTTTTAAGAATACTCATCAAGTTTACAAGTACGCTAGCCAGGTTGTCATAAATAACAGCCCCTGGTTGAGCTCCTGAGTGTTCCATATACTATACATCTCTTGATATTTCTATGATGACAAACTTTTGAAATCATACAGTATATCAAATCTGGACAAAACACTGGTTGGTACTGGTTGATGTCATCACTCAGTAATCCTTATCTTGCCCCCTTGTTTGTATGCACATTTCTTGAGCTATTTTAATTTTTTCCTATTCAAGGTAGCTTCTGTACAGTACAAACACTTATCTAATCATTTTAGTTATAGGTGATATAGATGTGTAAATTCAAATTTACAGTACTGTACTTCTAAACTACTCTGACATGCACGCATGTACGCATACACATGCATATGCACACGCACACACCCGCCCGCACACACACCATTCATTCATTCATTCTTATCTCAGCCAGCCTCTCATGCAGCTTCTTTCAAACCATGCCAGAGACCCAAATCACTCGACTTTGTTTGTTTATGCTGTTTGTAACACCACCTGTTTGTACCCTTCATTAATATTGGTGAACTCTACTATACCTCAACACTCAAATATTATTTTAAGTAAATAACTTTTAGTGATCACAAACAACATTGTTTGTTTTTACATTAATCAGTGTGTTGATGGAGTGTAGATTATGTTGGCAGCTGTGTGATGGAGAAATAGCTGGCACAGAACGTGGGGAGGAAGGCCCTCAGTGAACTATTCTAAGAGTAGTTAAGGTGTTTTGGCACCAGCCCCACCTTCACCGGAACCCACCGCACTACCACCTGAGGATTGACACTTCCATCTTTAACCCCTTTAGCCAACACTTAATGTGGTTCATGTATTAATAACCTAGGTGATGAGTGTCATTTGCTTAGCCTACATGGCTCTTCTGATTATTATAGTTTGTTTACATACTGTATTCATGTTTCTTGGTAAGGTCTTTCAGATGACTCAGTTCTTTTATACACTGTATCATTAATCAATGTGTGGGGTATATAACTACCGTACATATCATCTGTCACTGTTCTATCCTATAGATCATTCCATTCTATCCAGATAAATTACTTCATAATAAGCTGTGCACTACAAGGGTACAGTTGCCAACACTACCCTGTCTGTCAAATGTTGTGAACTTGATTATTCACACTATTATTTGTGTTCCCACCAAAACTTTCTTATGTTGCTTGTATGGATTAAATAATAACTAGACCTATGTATCATGTTTCAGTATCATGACAAAATACTCTTTGGGTATCAAAGTCACTCAGCGCTTAACTAAATGTATGAAGATGGTAATTATGGCTTGATTACAGAACTGAGATTTTGTAAGACACAGAGAATTATTTTTAATGTTGAGATTTCCAAGTGAGACTAGAAATCTAAATGTGTGTTTAAAGAGTGATGAAAGATTACAAGTACTGTACATACATCACCAATATTTCATCCTCATTTGTAACAACTACAGGGGGCATTTGCTCATATTTTTTTATTTACACCAAAGTAATCACATTCAAAATTTAATCTGTTATATACCCATGCAAGTCCTTCCTTCATTGCAAAGCTATAGTTCACCTGGCCTGGATATGGTGTGGGTACCACCCAGTCTTTTTGAGATATCAGAAAAGGCTGAATGAAGCTGTTGTAGATACCTGTCCAGGGTAGCCTATATCATAGCACCCTATACAACTAACCACATTATGAAAGACTGCAATGGACATAACCATATTCTCAAATAGCACAACATACAGTACATTTCTAGGGGGCTTTAAAAAAAAACGGACAAGGCCAGTTCTCAGAGACTAGGGGCTATTGTCCTTTTTGCAAATAATTTTGTTTGCTTTTCAAGCCCTTAATCTATCTACCTATTAGTTTCATTCATCTCTCCTGAGTCCTTACTTCACATATTTTCACACTTTCCCTTCCTCCTTCTCTCATTTTTATTAAATGTAATTACATGAATAAATTTTACTCACTCCCATGTTCATTCAAATTTCCCTATACAGTATCATTCTTTCTTCTATTATCACCATTAAACAGTAACCTAACCAAGTAACAATTTATTGATGCTAAACTCACTGGTGATAAAATTTGCTACCGAGTAACCAATGATGAATATAGATTAGTACATTGGTTAATATTCTAGAGCCACTGGATACCACCAAGGACATGCATAGTTTGTCTAAAATATTTTAAACCAAGCCTGTACCCTCTATAAATATAATAAATAGCATGACTTACCTATCACCAAAGCACTTCTTCCAGAAGTCTGCAGCATCACCTTTTGTTATCCGAAATTGGTCCCCGGCAAAGGTGCCCTGAGGAAATGTGGCTTTAAGTTCTGAGAGCATGTGTGAAAACACTAGTGAGAGCTTTGTGAGGTTACGACGGTAGTGTGAACTCTCATCAAACATCATTTCCTTTCCTTCCTTAAACAGCCGTAGCGCTTGCTTGCACTTTCTCATCATATTCTCCACAAACACCTGCAACAGAAAAAATATATTTAGATAATGCAAAAACTACTGGTATATTGGCAGGCCAAGCATTGTACCCTCAAACACATAAAATTGTAATCCAAAGTCAAGGATATGAGCAAAGTGATTCTCTACTGCAATTTTCCAATTCTATGTGTCCATTCAGTCATCATTATACAGTAGCTAGCTTCCTATAGATACTAATACAGAACCATACCATAAGTACTGTACTAACTGAAGAGATGTAGGCAGTACCGATACCATATTTTACGAATTAAGAAGCTGCAATCCTAAGGTTAGTCACTTTCATCTCTTTTAATTAAGGGAGGAATCTCTTGTTGGCAAATGTGACGACTACTAATTCCTCCAAACTATGCCAGGAAACAGACGAACCCAGTGTTACTAATAGAGGATCTATTTCATGACATAATTCGGAGGAATCACTAGCACACCAAAGATTGGTTTCCCTACTCTCTAACTCCCTCACTTGCTGGAGAGTATTACCTTCACATGGAGATATACATACATTATAGGCCTATCTAAAGTCAAAGAGATCGTCTTCCTGGGCTTTCCTAAGCACTATACATAGCCTATATATGGTATGAAAATTATCTTTCCAACCCCAGTAAAATTTAGCTGTTCCTCATTAACTCTGGCCTTATCAGGTACCGGTATCTAATTTTGTCCAGTTTCACAACTAATGAGCACCTCTTCCTGCCACACTTAGGATCAGGATCATCAGAACCACTGACACAATGACTAACACCATTATAACTGCTACTGCTAGTATCATCACCATTTGCTTCATTCCCACTATTGTACGGTTGTAAATAATGATACTATAATATGGCAATTTACGGTATTGGGTATATAAAGTACTAGGCCTACCATGAAAATGTGCTGAATGTCTATGTGTATCATATTCATCTTCGTGCTACCGGTACCGGTATCTATATTTTTTCAGGCATTTCAGCCACAAGGTACAACTCTTAAAGTAGTTATATACAGTACCTACTACTGGTATCATCACTGTCATCATCATCATCACTTTCGTTTAATGTCCGTATTTTCCCATTTAGGATAGGGTTGGAAGGGCGATGACTGTCTTAACTAATTTTTTACGTGACCACAGTAGCACTTCTTACGTTGATGTATGGTAGCTTAAGGACAGTGGAAAAGACAGGGAAGGTGGATATCTGATCTATGAGTGGCTTATACACCAAATTTTTGTTTCCCAAACTCACTACTATTGTCCAATCCTAACATACCGATATATTTAGGGTAGTATTTTAAAACTTTATCTTCGATGAAGAGTTCTCTTTGTCGCTCAGTTCTCATTATATTGCAATGGGAATATAACGACAAGAAGTATTTTCTTCAAAGAGAAAGTTTAATAGCCTAATACCACTCTTAAAGTTTTCCTTTTATTTTTCATGAAATTTCCTGACAATAATCTGAAAATCTTGCATATAATAAACAATTATACTGTTCTTATATACATTCAGCTAGTTTTACTATAGACAATACACTACTTAAAACATTGGTTTACATAGCTAAGAAATCAATCTGTGAATTAATTAATTTTGCCACATGATCACCTAACATATCTACCATATTACTGATGAATCATTAGCTCCTTCCCATTGACTTCTGGCCTACAAAATGCCTAGTCCACCAAACTCACGTCACTAAATGGCCTGACCACACTATTCCTCTGACAAAAGTTCCTCCAAACCCACACTTTCCAAATTCAGGAATACTATAGATCGAGACCCAAACACAGGTCTCCCTTTTTTTTATATACCAACCACAGGTCTCCCTTTTTTATATATCATACAGTATTATACAACCACCATTTCAATTGATTTATTGAATATCCACACTTTGTACGACACATTTTTATATACATCACCATACTCCCACACTTCTAACCACACCTTTTTATATACAGTGCACACACACTTCCAACTACACCACCATTTTATCATGAATCCATGCCTACAAATGGTATTCCTCCCATACATGAATAGCCTTCTTTCACATTAATCCTCCATAACATGCACACTTACCTACCGAACCTACCTACACATGAACCAACACACTACCAACTGACATAATTACACATCCATCCATCTAGGCCTAAGTTAACATACCACAACACCATAAATAATGAAGAAGGAAGCAGGAGGATGAGGAGCAAATAATCAAGAAGGAATTAGGAGGAGAAGGAGGACCTAACCATTCCCACACACATACTGTACATTACACTATCTTCACTCACTCAATCATTCTTCACTCTACCACAGACCTAATCATTCCTACATATATACTGGTACTGTACATTACACTATCCTCACTCATTTCTCACTCTCTACAACAGACCTAATCATTTCCACACATACATACTGTACATTACACTATCCTCACTCACTCCTCACACTCTACATTCACCATTCCTCACCCACATCTTCCCACAATCAACGTATTTAGGGCCGAATGCAAGAACATCCGTGGTGTATACGATGGTGTGGTACTGGTACGATGGCTCCATAGAAAAAAAAACAAGAGCCATCGTACCAGTACCACGCCATCGTCAACACCACGATGACGAATGTTCTTGCATACGGCCCTATTATATATACAGTCATTAATATTTAACATACTCATTGAAACTGTTCCTCATAATTCAGACATAATAATGGCCCTAAAGAGACACTTGACATCATAACTGGTAACCATTATAATATTGAGGTCGTGGTGTGAGTGAGTGAGTGAGTGAGAGAGAGACAGACATCAAAACATTGCCTCCCTCTCCCTCCTCTCCAACTCCCACTCCTAATCCTTCCTTCCTTATTACACACTCGCCTTCCTCTTACCTTAAAGTACTCGTTATTGTTGAGAGCGGCAAGATTGTTCTCGTATTTATTGTATATGAGTCTGAGATGCTGATAAGTGTCCGGTAAAATGTCGAGAATGAATGGTGGGGAGTTTTTCAAGTTCATTTTGGTTTGCTGGCACTGCTTTACCACTTTGTCCATCAGTTTCCACGTTTTTTCCAAAGTTCGTCTCTCTATCACTAACTTAGGTGGAGCCATGACATCGGTAAGGGCACCGTGCAACCGTGAAATAAGGGCTGAAATATTTTTAGGCTGTCCGTTCCGAGCCTTTCCACTAGTAGCCATCTTGATAGCACTACTAGACAGTGTTGCCAGGTCTGCTTGACGAAATTTCCCCAACTTCAACATCAGAATTTCCCTTTTTACCTCACAAATTCCCTGTTTACTCTTGAAGATAGTCGTATATTTACCATCTTGATATTTCGTATGGGAGAAAGTTCCCCATTTACTCTTGAACCATCTTTCTATAATTTCTCCATTGGTATCTCTAATTCTCCATATCTAGAGAAAATTCTCCATATTTGGCATCAGTGTTACTAGCCAGGGTCGCGAACCCTACCGATCTTACCCTGGCTTTATGAATGAATTCTTTCCCTCTCTCTCCTTCTTGATGTTCTTCCTTAATCCGTCTTCATTTCCTTTACATCTTCCTTTTTGTATCACAACTACTCAAAATAAATTACTGTGTATCTTTTTTCCATCGTTTTCAACCAACTAGTTTATAACAAATTCGCCCGAACTCGATCCACAGTTTATGAATGAACATCAAAAATTAATATCTTGTTCGCAATTATGTTTCTTGGTCCAGTTTTGCTTGGAAGCATATAACAACAAATGAATTGCCCGGAGTGTAATATTTTCTGTTTCAATCAAGTACCCTGATCGTTTCCCGTAAGCAGTAGTAGGCTACTATTGCTAGATAGTTTGTCAAGGTACTGAGCTTGTTTTGAGTCATTTCAATAATTTCTCACACGAAATAAGTTTCCTATAAACATAGAAATGTCAGTTGAATGTTAAGTTTCGCCTTATATATGTTAAATGTATGAGACAATCCAACAAACGTCCGCACAGTCTGACACAGTTCTACATACTGACGGCTTTGAGGCCTGGCAAAGGTATGGGGTAAGCACAGCATCCTGTAAAATTTGATAATGGTATCCTGTGTGATATGAACAGGAATTATTCTTCAGCTTTGTAACTCGAGTCCTAACACTGCAACCTGTCCGTAAAAATGTTGATTTTAGCATTAAATGGACTCTGTATTATGAATGAACTGCTATCGGTAAGGTTGGTATACTTCGTGTGAATGTTTTGGGTCGGGCAGAGGCACAAGTTGAGGAACAGAGATGTGGTAAGATGTTTATACCATTTTATATTTGGAGGAAAGAACATTTATTGAATGAAAGGGTCATATCCATGGTCATATTCAAGTCACCGAAACAATTAATATCATGGGTGACAATAAGATGAGTCTAGGATATAACACTGAGAGGAAATAAGTTCACATGTTCGAGGTTCAAAGGGTATATATAATAACTCGTGTGGTTATAATATGAGGGCCGCTGTTTCGATAATTCTTTACGAGAGTTCCGTCCGGACTTAGATATATTGTCAATTTCATTATAATTTAAATGATATTATCAGTGTTATTGAGCAGTCTTACGCAGAATCCATATATCGTTTTGTTACGCGTAGGCCTACACTAATTATATATTGTGCCGTTCTGCTGAGGTTAGCCTAAACTCTTGTATCACCCTTTCTCTATGTTTTCTAAATGTTTTTCAGGCTGAAGTGAGATAACTCCAATTCAGGTGATTATTTTCACCAAGGACACTTACTAAATTTGATCTCGAAGGTAGTCACAATCCAGCAGGTTAGGTTATATAGACTATTATAGGTCCTGTTAGGCTGGTTCTTCTGGAGACAAGAAATCATTAGGCTACCTTCCTTTCTTATTACTGAATATTGAGTCAACATGAAATAGCAGGCTGAGCTCTCGTAAAGAATTACTGTAGATTCTTCCAAAATATACCAGGTAACAGATAATTTTACTATACGATTAAAGATTTATTTTTACAGCAATCAGTTACCCTCAAGGTTGACCACGAGATATTCCTTGAATGGTTAGGGCAGGGCTGAGTGGGAGGGACGGAGACAGGAAGTACAGTAGGTCGACCGTCTTCCGAATTCCGATTAAACCTCCACTTCTTAGCATCGGTTTTCTGCTGACCAACAGAGGATTTAAGTATGTCTGTGTATTCAGGAGAAACAGGACATCTTCAAAGAGGTAAACACGCAGTCCAAACTGTCCAGAGTTAGACCTGAGGAGGCCACTTGAAGGAGGGAGAGCAGTCCTGACGAGTTATACCACCTCTCATCTGACTGAAGACACAAAAACGATAAAGAAAGAAGAACAGTGGTTGCAGGGGTGTCCCTTGTTAGAGGTGGAGTGCCAGCCAGAGGTCATAACCTAAGGCCGTGAACAGCATATCTTAACGACGGATGAACGTAGCAGTGGTTATCTCCAAAGAGTCATAAATAACCTGTATGTGGAAGTATGAAAGATCTGTAGTGAGATGCAACCGGCGACAAAATGGGAAGACAAGATATTATGTATTTGTGAACTATGGAAGAAAATACCGGTGGAGCAGAGACTGAAATGTAAATCTGCCCTGCGAAAGGAAGTGAGACGAATCAGAGGACTCAGGGAAGACTTCATCGTAAAATGTGAGAGAAAACTTACTTGTGATTAGAAGTCTTTACAGTATGGAAAGAAAATAAATACCTGTAAAGAGTAGGTAACCAAACTTTAGATGCAAAAGAAGCGGAGTGAGACCAGCACAGGACAGAAAACATGGTAGTCAGAAATGTACATTTTCCAAAGTTATCCATGTTTTCCATTTTCTGTTTGATGCATGAGGTAGAAGAGGTTACTAATCTAATCTTAGAACGAAAGCCTTTAAAGTATTGCCCATTTCTTTGTAAATAATATATCCTCTACAGAGACTACAGTGTATACACAGAGGCGTGTTTTAGGGGAAAAGCCTGTCATTACTTTGAGTTGTACCAGTATGTAATTAGGGTCAGAAGGGCATCAGTTACCTCCAAAAGTTGCTGGTACAATGCAAACTCATTTTTATTCATAATTATCAAATGTTCCTGTACCACGCTGTCAACACTACACAGTGAGGAGGTTGGACGAGGTGGCAGAACAACACACCATGACACACTCTGTTGACGTTATAATTAGATAAGATCAGGATTTCCTGTAGGTTCGTTGGAGGCCAGCAGGAGCTAGATGGTCACCCGACACACACACAAAGGAGAATAAATGACATAGTTATTTTTAGAGAATAGTTGAACTAACTTAAGAATTTATTTCATATAATGTTAACTACTTACCTATGATGAATTCTCTACAAAATGGCCAAATTCAAACCAGCACACTCTTGGTCTGTGATTATGGGTATCGAACGTGTGCCATTGAAGGCATTCGGCGTCAACCTCACGACACAAATTGCTGAGTAGTGATTGGTTGGTAAAGAAGTCTTTGTGCTTTATGCCTAACTACTCATGGTGTTAGTCATTAAGGCAGTCAGTCAGTGTTGTTACATCAACCCATCTTCCCCAAGCCTACAAGGTTGTATTCCTTGCTCTTACAGCCGGGTACCTATACTTACTGCTAGGTGAATAGGGACATAGGTGGCTGGGAAAATTGTCCAACAATTCCACTGACTCGGGAATCGAACCCGGGATCTCTCGCTTGCTAGGCGAGAAAGGTTAGCACTTTTGCGCCCTCAACAAATGTCTGAGTAGTGAATGGTTGTTATTTATGTACCCTGATACAGTGTATATATATATATTGTCGTGTCTTTTCCAAATAAATTCTCGTCTAGCTGCTCTAGCAAGCGAGAGATCCTGGGTTTGATTCCCGAGTCAGTGGATTTGTTCTACAATTTTCCCAGCATTATTCGCTGAGCAGTAAGTAGGTACCCGGCTGTAAAAGCAAGGACTGCAACCTTGTAGGGTGGAGGAAGATGTGTTGCTGTAACAACACTGACTGCCTTATGACCAACACCATGAGTCCATAGGCATGAAGCCCTAAATCTTCTTCAAATAAATCAGTTCCTAACCCCCACCCGTCTTTACTTCCTTGCCTTCCACTTAATTTCTAAAGAGAATAGACAACAAACAAAAGAATTTGACAACAAGTAAAAGAGAATAGACAGTAACACTAGTCTAGTATAGGAGATTAAGGCAAGGATGTCGAATAGACTTCCTGCCAGTGAAGTAGCATCCGCCACAAATGTCCTACAGCTGTGATGAATCCATGACTGGTGCTTTATAGGAAAAAATAGAGCAGGAAGGCACAGTGTCCATCAAAATGTAAGAGTGATCCGAGTTAAAATAATGAGTTGTAGCCACAAACCATTTCTTATCAAGGCCCAAAAACACTCGGTCGCCATTGAGAAATACTATAGAATTCACACCACTCAGAGAACCCACGTGAACCGGTTTGTAGGGAAAGGAAATTTAATTATATCTTTTTGTTGTAGTCATCTATATAGAGATAATTATTATAAGGTTTGACTATAGGTTAAATATAAATCAGATTAAATATTTTAGGATAATTAGACATATTAAAATAGCTACCTCTCGTTTACTTCATTGGATACAAAAAGAATATTAGATACTTTTCATAAAAGGAAGATGATAGAACCAAAATGAAAACAAAAAAAATCACAATTACAGTTTCCTTTTATTATTTGATCGATGTTCTGCAATAAGAACACGTACGTAGCAGTGCTTGTTAATGTCCATTTATCTATGACCTGACCTGACCTGACTCCATATAGCCAATGAACATGGTAATAAAAACTTCCACTTGAGCCTGACCTTATTGGTTATAGAGGTCAGAATTACGTCATCAGTAGTAGCAACCTTCCTACCCATGCATTCTCATTCCATTGGCATGAACCAGAGTCCAATGTTTAAGGGGAGGGTATAGTTCTGAAATTTTTGGAGATTATGATTCCTCCAAATTATTCCAGGCAACAGGATACCATTATTTTTCTTTATCCGGGTGTGTTTTCTGGCATACTTTGGAGGAATCAAGGCACTGTAATGTACCAAAAGTACACTCTCCTCTTCATAATGATATCCTGAAATAGACTTGTATATTTTGCTTATAAACTCTGCATTGACAGACTGATGTAATTACTGAAAACAGACTTCTGTTCCTAAATGTAATATATAGACAGTTTAGAAAATGGCAAGATCTGATAGAAATAGATAACAAATCGCGACGAGACAATAGCAACATTTCTTTAGGTATACAAAAATAGATTGGCGTTAATCAGGCCTCAACTTTCAATACTTTTACATAATTCTTGAGACTATATTTTGTACCTAAGTTAGAATATTCCAGGTATCATCCGGTAAGGCACCTCTTTGCAATACTTATCCCAAGCATCACCATACTTGGCACTACATTTCTCTTCATCTCTAAAAACACGATGGACCAGGAGTATTAGGAGGAAGATGAAGTAAATAAAGGGTAAGATGCCATAGCCCAGACCAGGCAGACACCAGGCCAGGGCCAACGTCAACTCGAAGGTGTAGTTGAGGTGCCTGGCTACTCCCCAGAACCCAGAAGTCAGCAGCTTAGACCGTTTCACTCCAGTGTTTGTTGTGTACTTTGTCTCCACGTATGTAGCTGGTCGGCCCCACAAGATACAATTACCATTATGGGCACGAAAATGCTCCTTCTCCCAGTCCACCCTGTAGTTGAGTGTAATGGCCACCACCCCGAGCATAAGTATGAGGACAGACCCGCTGGCAGAGACGAGAGGTGGGTTGGCGACCAGGTAGTAAGAAGAGAAAGTATATAGGGAGGGTACGAAGACCAGGCACCCCCAGCAGATGTAGTAGCCAGCTCTGTCTAGGATGATGTCCAGGGTATTAAAGTAGCCCGTCTCCCACCAATAGAACTTGGCTAGATAGATGGTTTGGAGGATCACAGAGACCAGGTGTGCTAAGCTGAAGCCATTTCTTTGCCACCCAGCAAGGAAGAAAGTGACGACAAGGAGCTCCCAGGCGAGAAGACCAAAGCGACAGTTGGTGAGTTGCTTGACGTCGACACCGAGGATCCGAGGGTGGAGTTCCATCCCACGGTAGAACTCATACATTAATGGTTTGGGTGGGAGGATTTCACTGCTTTCAGGCCACATCTTCCCCTTCACCAGCAGGTATATACACAACACGAATGCCAGCACATTACACGACGACAGAATCTGAAATACAGTCATACTTATACTGTGAGCTTGTTATTTTTCCCCTTCTGTTGTTATTACTCAGAGCTGATAAATAGTCAACATCAAAATTATTTATGGAAGCAATGAGCAAGTGATGACCAAAGAATGGGCCTTCTTCGCTAGGAATACATTATACTAACATAAATAAAAGATGTATTCAATAATGTATATATCGGGTATGAAAACTTGCTATAGGCTTAATCTTTCAACCAAGGTGGTGGTAAAATATGAAGGTGAAGGTTTTTATATCACCCCTACTCTGATACACGATAGATCTTAGAACTTGGAAAACAAAACAAAACAGTATTCATAAACACTTACATTATGAAAATTATTGTAGAGGTCGAGTGGGAAATTCTGGTTGAAGTAGACGAAGGTGAGGAAGGCTGCCAGAGACACCCACAGAAATTGGAAGCCATTGGCCTTGTAGAGAGGTGTGTATCCGAAGGTAGTTTGTGGCCCCTTGAACTCTTTCCCAGGTACCTGTGTTGTTAGAGGCACAGTTAGCATATTTAGAGATGGGTTATAATATATTCTTGGTTATATACAGATTCCTGGTGTTTCATTAATTTGCTTCATGTATATTCAGTGGATATGATTTCATTCAAGTTAGACCATGTCAGTCATGTATTTCGTACTTGTTGGTTTCAGGATAGAGCAAGAACATTGGACCAAGTAGCTTACCAAGGTTACAGGTAAGAGGACGCTACCCCTTTCCATTAAAGTTACGAAACAATACAGCCTAAAGCTCGGGCTAACTAGATACCATAGTGAGAACAATGCCACTTCACATATATCCCGGTGCCTTCAAATGCATTCAATACCTGTCGTGGCTCAGTGGTAAGAGCTTCAACACTTAAATATCAACTTTGTCACTTACCCACAGTGATAAGAGAGCCCAGAAAAGAATGACAGTGACCACAGTCCAGGAGAAGGTGTCACCGAGGAGGCTCCAGGGTGTAGTATTGTTTGTGTCTCCCCCAAGTCTGGCCAGGAGTTGTACCCCAGCTGTAGTCGTCACCACCATAACGGGAGGACCCACCTTGTACCTCAGCACTTCTGACATGCCCATCTTTACACATTAACTGGTCACCTCACCTGTGGAAGTTAGTCGTTTTTATAAGTATATACCATTTCTCTCTGGCTAACAAACAAGGTAAATGGGTGATGAACAAATGGTTAAAACGATCCTGCATTTGTAAACTAATTGTGACCCTTTTAACTCTTTGAGTGTTTGTAGGTGGGGGAGAGGTTGTATGTGCCCTTCTATATTTCTTTACCTGGAAATAGTCACAGTTGAAATGCTTTGATGACCGTCGCAGTTGACATGCATAATGAGAGAGAGAGAGAGAGAGAGAGAGAGAGAGAGAGAGAGAGAGACTGGCAATGACCTACAGTATATATTCATTATAGGCTTCAACTTGGTAAGGTTACGAAGAGCTGGGAAGATTCTGATTAGATTTGAAGCACATCAGCCAGTTATATAAATTCAGATGCTCTATCAGTAAAGATTCCCTACTCATAGGTTTAGACTACCAGTATAAAGTTCGGGCAGGTGTTGTGGGGAAGTGATTACAGGCTCACTACAAGTATAATTATCAGTAAGTATAGTCAAGTGTGGCTCACCTCCCGTAATATTATCTCCAAGACTCACCCATATGTGATCATTTTCCATTCAGTGGATGAAATCGTGCCACGTTCTCAGAAAGTATAATACTGTATACCATGAGTGAGTGTATGTCATGTCCCTGCTGATTTAATATAATTATTATCTATTTATGCTTGATTGATTGATTGATTAATAATAGGCCCCGCGACAGCGAGGTCATATAGCTTATTATTTTAGATGAATTGCAGAAAATATACAATAAATTACATGTATATAACTCTTGTAGGCCATCATGACTTGCAAACTCACACTCACCTACTTTTCTGCCTGCCTGCCTGCCTTCCTTGTATGACAGAGGCTGAAAAAAAAGACAAGGCCGGGAAAATGATTGAGCCTACCTTGTTCAACTGTATTGGCAACTGTATTCAACTGTATTGGCAAATGTTAGTGATATAGGAAGCGGGAAGAGAGACAGAGGTGAAACATAAAAGGAAACTGAAAAATAGAGGTGAAAGGGAAAGTGGATTGGTGGGAGAAATGCGAGGTGTGGGAAGGGGAACGGAGAGAAAGGAATGAAGGAGTACAAGAGGTGTGTGTGTGTGTGTGTAACAAACCTTTTCGGGGTTTATCAACAATTATTTTATTTATATGGGTATCATCGATATATATGCTTTATAATTCCCACGTACTCACCTTCTCTCACGAGTTAGTTAGGTTTAAAGAAAAAACTCTCCCTTTTCACTGGGTTTTTATTTGGTAGTAATAATAATTATAATCTTCTTATCTTCATATCCTTTTCACAGGTTATAATTCGTATATGAACTTTATAGTTAACCTGGAAAGTAACTTGGAATATCTCACAACAGGAAAGCTAACCTGGAACATTAATTAACTTCGTAATTACATTATAAAATAAAGTAGTGACATCTTCTATCCAATAGTAAAGATGTCACTAAACATAATGACAATAGTAAGGATGTGTAGCAGAGATAATCATCTCCCACTTAATAGTGAAGATGTTGAGATGTGTATTGGTGCACCAACACATCTGCCGCACCAGTGTGTGGTGGGTAGTTAAGATGTGTGTTGGGTAGTTAAGATGTCACACCGTAGTGAAGATAATCATCTTCCACTGGATAGTGAAGATGTTAACGTTTACCTCTACTGAATATAAAGGACGATGTGACATAATATGGTAGTGAAGATGTCATCTTCCACTTATCTCTGCTTCACATTGACTAATATGTCACGATTCAATTTTTGACTCGTGACAGTGTGATAGAGAAGGAAGATGGAAGAGGAACCCAAGTATACAGGGAGTGAGACTGGAAACGAAGGAAAGGAACTGAATTGTGGAAAAGAAGACCGAGCTAGGGCTGTAGGAAGTACGAGGGAAATAAGAAGGAAAAGAACACTTGAAGAATTATTGAAAGTAAATGTCTCGGATCTGAAACATGGGAAAGACAGGAAAGGAAGATCCAAGGTGTGTGTGTGTGTGTGTGTGTGTGTGAAGGACTGCTGGTTGCCTGGACAGAGGTAATGCAGTATAATGATGGCAGATCTCAGATAACATAAAACTGAAAGATTTGTTGACTCTTGGAAGACGGGATTTTTCCCGAGCAGGCTAAATATGCTTTAAAAACTTCTGGCATGTGTCCAAGTTATTATAGGTCAACTGGAATAGCTATTAACCTTTGAACGTCAGGAGAACTTCTCGTCGACAAGAAAAATGATATAATTAAAGTAGTAATAAGAATACTGTGTTTACCTCGGCCAGAAAGACCTTGTAGTCACAAAGGTGAAGACAGAGAGGATGGATAGAAAAGACGAAAGGAAAAGAAGGAATGGGGGGATAAGAGAAGATATAAAATTAAGATGCGAGTCGGGTACGAAGGTGCACTAAAAACCTATAATGTATTGCCCTCATATTTCCGCCGACAAAATAATATAGTCTATTAGTCTTGGTTGGGTTATAAGGGTGTCAATATACGTAGCCTAGACCTACTTCACTAACTTGCCAATTAATGTTGTTAATTAATATGAAAATCATTTCAACCAAAACTCTGGATTTATTTAGTATGCTTTTACATGTGCAATGTTGAAAATCAGCAAATACAGATACTGAGAAATAATTTCCATACTAATAAGTCATGTACCGACAAGTTATTTATGATCTTAGGGAAAGCAAACCGACTATAGTTTCACGAGTCGTTGATATTCGGAGATAAAACCTGGGTATAGATAGTGTCAAGAGTTCAGCACATCTTACCCTAACAACAGTTCTCAAGTAGCTACACACAAGTCAGATTTTTGTCACCCTCCCTCATGTGTCAATAAATGTTGAGTCACATCGTCAAGGGAATTAAGGGTCGGCTTGTATACTTTTGGGTTTAGTATTCAAGACATGCTTGCTCATCAAAGTACAGTATGTGGGTGTCGTAGCTGCTTCTCCACTAATCATGAAGCATGACGTAAGCTTCATCAAAATATATAAAGTAAAAAAATTACAACCAGTCCTAATCATCAACTCGACAACAGGTGTTGCAACAATATGAAGTAGTGATGGTGCTAAGCAACTGTTGTTCTTAGCGAGGTCACTAGGGTACAGGACTTGCTGTTCTCTCTGACCTCATCACAGCAAGCTTTCCTTGACTTACATGTGGCCTTTACATTAATTAGCACTGTATTTCAATGCTATATATGATTATATGCTGTTATGACTACCACATTCCCGATATGCATTCTGATCGACGTAAAGTTACAGTCGCTGAATTTTTGTTAAGGTATCTATTATATATGTCTCTTACAGTTGTTACCAATGAAAAAACAAAAAAACTATAATAACTTCAGACTTATACCAAAGGAAAAACCTCGAAGTTATCTCCGTTCGAGTACACGATTATTCCTGCCAATTTTTAACAGTTTTATTAATCTGTGCAGGGTTTTTTTTTTTCGTAATTCCCAATCTTTTGATTCAACCTTTATCGATTTTGTAACATAGAAAACTATACAATATATCTATGAAAGTTTGCAAAGGGAAAACAAATTAACGTAGCTACGAATGAGTCAGCAATATGCATCCCAAACATGCAGCTTCACATATGACGTGAAAGTAAAAGTTTGGTCGTTGGCACCAATCCATTTACTTGTACAATTGAGGAAAATTATTACTTTTCACTATAATAGAATTTCTAACTTCTATAATGAATCTCCAAACCCTTTCGGCGTAATGAGATTAATTAAGAGGGTTAAAATGCCATTCAAAAGGAAGGGAATTATTGTCCGTAACTGTACATGAAAAATGAATATAAAATGAAATCCTCACGCTCATTCATGTTAGTAATAAAGCTGAAATAACTAACCTTTAGGTATTTCTTGAATTTTGACTAGTGTTTATGTAGTTTGGGTAGAAGGTGGTAAGGAGGCAAGGCGAGGGTAGCAACACACATGTGGACAGCAAGGGTTGGTGGATTAGACTCTACTACTTGGGGAGAATGAACTGACGGCTGAAGCCACACACACACACACTCATTGGTAGTACAGTTGTCTGGTGGCATCCTGTCACTCGAGGTGCCACGTACTGAATTATTAGGAGGCACGTTTTAATTTTACTTGAGCAAAAGGAATGAAGTAGAGTTTGTACAGTGGTTATTCAGTAGTAGTACAAACACTTATGGATATAATACATTAACAAAGGCACACAATTTGCCTCAGATATAGCTAAAGTTGAGAATGTGTGAGTGTGGCCCTCCCACGCACTGCTCGAGCCACTTCTTTAAATATATATGATATTGTGAATCTCTGCTTGTATAGTTTTGCTGCGTTTCGATGTGCGTCGTCTTTAACCATAAGCTACATTTCATATCTATTCCTTGAGCTGTTACAGAGTCTGGACAGAGGTTCGTGGACAACCAGTGCAGGGGATGATTCACTACTAGCAGTAATAACACATTGCAGTGAGATGGTGCTGCTGTTTTGTTTTGTCTTGGCCTGTTTTTAAAGTGAATTTTCGTGAGAGAACACTGCTTCAGGCCTTAGGAATGAAAACAGTTATGAGATTATCTTATGGAAATGTTACAGACAAACAAACTATTAGTATTTAATGGATGAAGCATGCTTTTGGCTATGGTAACAGCTCATCAATCCTCACACAACTTGATGTGTTGATATAACAGCAAATCTGTACATATATGACTAAAGTTCAGGAGATTTTTATACAGTATAAGTAAAAAATGGAAATCTTTATTACAGGACAAGAGAGTTACTGAACACTAAAAGAATTCTTTGGATTATTAAATACTTATAAATTCTATACATACACAGTACAATACATATCATATCAATGGTCACATACACAAAAATGAATTTCCTTTTCATGACAGTTTAGTCTTTTAACTCTGGTTGCAATGATTTCCCTGGAGACATTAAAAGTAATGCAACAAACATTTCTTGCATATTTGTGTTACTTTTTTGGTCTAGTGGAAAGTTCTAATGTAGGATTTACTGAGAAGTGCTGTACAGTAAGTTGCAAATATTTATGTAGAGAAATATGCTGTATGGCATAAATTACAAATTACTATTCACCATTTTAATATGCAAGGGAAAAAAGAGATAGATACTATTGTATGAGTTTCAGGGGTATAAGTCTGTTAAGTGTAGTAGGAAAACTGTATGGGAAGGTGCTGATAAAGAGAGTCAGAAAGAATATGGAGGCCGTGATTGGTCAAGAACAAAGTGGCTTTAGAAGAGGAAGAGTCGTGTGGACTAGATATTTGTAGTAGGGCAGGTGTGTGAAACGTATTTAGAGAAAAGTAAAGAAGTATGGGCATATATGGATCTCAAGAAAGCATATGACAGAATTGATAGAAATGGATTGTGGAAAGTTTTGCAGTTGTACCGGTTGGGGGTGAAATTGTTGAGAGGGGTGAAATGTTTCTACGGGAACAGTAGAGCGTGTGGTGTTACACTGGGAAATAACATGAGCGAATGGTTCCCAGTTAAGGCGGGTGTGCAGGAGGAGGAAACTGAGAGTGAACGTGGCAGAGAGCAAAGTAATGAGATGTAGGAGGGGAGCAGAGGGTAGAAGGATGAATATAATGATAATGGTGAAATATTGTAGGAGGTGGAGTGCTGTAAGTATTTGGGGTCAAAGGTGACAGTGGATAGCAAACAAGAGACAGAAGTCATTTTTAGAGTAAATGAGGCAGGAAAGGTGCCAAAAGGAATAAATACGATGTTTGGCTGTAAGTCACTTAGACTGGATGTAAAGTTGTACAAAGGGATAGCAGTGCCTACTGCACTGTATTGAGTGGAAACATAGAATATGGGAAAAATTGAGAAAAATTGAGAAGGTTGAATGTAGTAGAGATGAGATGTCTGAGGAGTATGTGTGGTGTGACTCAAATGGACAGAGTCAGGAATAAGTAAATGAGGAGAAGGGCAAATGTCATGAGAGAGTTAGCAGGCAGTGCAGAACAGTGTGTGTTAAGATGGTTTGGACATGTGGAGAATGGAGGATAGGGGGCTCAGAAGTGGGAGGTGTAAGGAGGAGAGGAAGGCTACAGAGGAGATGGATGGACACTGTGAAAAGAGCTGAGTGGAAGAGGTATATCTGTGGAGCAAGGCAGAGTCCTTGGGGGGAGAGGCCTGCACTGAGTGTGGCCCACGGACCAGCTGGATGCAGGAGGTTGAGTTTCCCTTGTAGTGAAGTGGCAAGGGTAAACCAGCTTTTGCTGTCGGGCCTTGTTACGGATGCAAACATTGCTGTACCCCTTGTAGAGATGCAATTGTGCTGTAGGGGTTGCTCCCTCCTCCAACATGAATTTGGGGGGTTGAGATATGGGGTGTGTGTGTGTGTGGTTAGTTCTACATTTGGGCATTTGTTTCGGAGGGTGTGCGACGTGACGGGGCTACCTAAAGCATGGAGGCCTGGTATATGTATTTTAATACAAAACAAAAAGACAATAAAGTTGCATGCTGCAGATCACTATAAAAATATGTTATATGGAAAGTGTATAATACATGGCTGCATTTGCAGTGAAAAGAGTTGCATAACAATGAAGATTTTGAGTGCTAACACTGAGCAGACAGTTTCTGCCTTTGGCAGAAATTAACTGCAGTACAGTATTTTATTGTACAGGTTAAAATGGAAAACTTATTTCTAACAAGGAAAAATGAACACCAAATACCTATCCCTACTAAACTTCACAGCCTTAATACAGAAGTTTAAGTTGTTAAATTTGAATTCCTCCACAACTGTAACTTAAACAAAATAAACTACTGTACATGACAAACTAATCATCAAAAGTATTTTGAAAGTAATTTTTAATTGTAGTCGTCTGTACTTTACTAGCAGCTCCAATTTTCGTCACTACCCTGATACCCTTCTTTTTCTTAAGCATTGGGTTTGGCTTAGGGAAGAGATCTACTTTGTGGTGCCCTCCAAACCCATCATAACCAACTTGGTTATCATTACTGCTACTCTGAAAGCTGCATCCAATATCTGCAATAATAATGGGATACATTGTGATATCACATTACAATATGACAATAAAATATTATACAGTATAACCCTCAATATAATATAATAGCTTTATTATGACATGAAATGCATGACATGAGTGATGCAACATTTGGCACTACGATAACATCTCTAATATTTTGCAGATTACTGTGTTTTCAAGTAATGTAGTTTTACTATGAGCACTCAGTTATGAACATGCTGGAGTGAAACAAGCCAAGTTTGATCAGTCTAGAACTGAGCTAGCTCAGTATGGTCACTCGACACCTTGATCTGATCACGTGTTACAAAATCACTCACCTAGATTATTTGGCATTGTCAATACAGTATGTGTTGAAAGGTGAAGATTGGAGTCTAAATAGTGTTTGTGCTCACAGACATGGTGTAAGGCTGTCAGACCTGGACACTCATTAGCATGATGAGGGCCTATAATAATTCTTTTGTTACTGTCTTCACAGTGCTATGTTCTACACCAAGTGTGAACACATGTCTAATCACAGGCTATGCAATGAGACTGACTCAAGAAGAATTATCAGCCTGATTCAAAACTAACCAGATATAGGCATGTGTCCAAATTCTCAAAAGACTAACCCTGCATACACAGTAATAATTGAAAGGGGTGACTCTGTCTGGAAGAGGTAAAGGGGAAGGTTGTAGTAGCTGTGGGAAGGATGTCTGCTAGAAACCCCTTTTTGAGAGATCCTAGGAGATGGCTTAAAGAGCTAGGTACAGCTACACTGATCTTGTATGCAATAAAAATTCAAACCACTTACTTGTATGTTTCCTAACTCTTTGTTTAGCAAATATGTTATGATGGTCACTGCTCGACAACACCTCCTTGTTACTGGTGTCACCGAGTGGCTTCCGGTTAAGCTGAAAATTGGAAAAAGTACAGTATAGGGAATTTATCCCATTAAAAGCATCCTTAATTACTAAAAATTAAAGCATTAAAAAATTAACTATGTCCTTAGTCATAAAGAAAGATGACAGATATAGAAAGTTGTATGATATTAGACAAGTACAGTATTCTGCAGCATCCATCACAAAATATAAAAGTGCACAAATTACAAACACATTATTAAAAGTAAGTCAATACTTTTATAACTAAACAAAACTCTCACCGTACCTGATTTTTAGATTCTGATGGAAGATCGATACATAACCTATCTTCATCACTGTCTAGTTCAACTTCTTCAGTGCGAGCCATCTTACGTACAACCTGTAAGACAAAGAAAATATAACCAGTCTCAAAAATATACATAGCTAGTGACTGATTTCTAGACTAAATATTCATGGAGTGTGAAAGCCAAATGAACCAGGAAGTATAAGTATAAAATATATCAATACAATTGTACCATATCAAATTTGTAAAGCTGCATTTTGAGATCAAAAGAATATAAAAATAAAAGCATTGTAGGACTCAGTATATGGCTTTTAAGTAATAAACAATCTTTCCTGTATTAGCAATAACAAACCTCAGGAGTAACAGTGAAGCATTCGTCTCCCTGAGAGCGCTTAAGCTGGTTTGGTGCAGGGCTTTCAGCTATCAAGCGATGGAGGGCGCTATTTTTCACATCACCTTCAGTGGAGAAAATATACAAGTGTTTAAAGCTGCACAACTTCACAAGTAATTATAGGATATTTGAGATAACAATCTACAAAGCTCGAGATCAGTATCCATTTACATTTGTATTTCCCTCGCAGTCTTCCTATTAAAGTCTTCCTGCCATATTCTCTCTCCAGATCCATAATCCCAACATATACTTTTCTGCCCTTTCCTATTTACTGTCAATTTGATTGCTATGATCTGATCCATGCAACTAGACAGAAAGATATTCTATACTGTACCTGATGGTGAAATTACTGCCTCTTGTAGTGCAACCACTTTTTTCTTTACACTGGTATTTTCTCTCTCAAGTGCCTTGATATCATCATTAAGGTTAGTATTAATCTGCTCAACAGTGCTCTGCAATATTATTAGTAAAAATTAGTAACATGAAACATACATTAACAATTGTATAGCAGAATTTACCTAGATATTGAATGAATAAACAGAATTAATTGCATCATCAAAAAATCTGTCTACTTGTTTCAAGAGTGGTGAATTCCAGCATTTACAAACTAGCCGAGGCTTGCCAGTTTCATCAGATGAAATAATTAGACATATTTTTAATGGGTATACCTGTACTAATAATTGGTTGTTGCATACCTTCTTTTTGCCGTAGAAATATTCAATACTATTTTAGAAACTTTTAAATGCTGTAATTAACGATATATAGGAATAAATACTGAAATTACCCTAATGTACATAAATCTGCTGTAAATATAAATACAGACGACGATGACGATGACTCGCATCTACACTTCACATTTTTATACATACATGTTATGATCTCAATCTGCCACTGCACAGGCATTTTGAAAAAAAACATAGCAAAGCAAGATCGCATACATTGGCTTAATTTGAGTTGTGTACTTACTCTGGCAGCAGTGATACAGGTCTCTGTAGTTCCAGGTAATGAAAAAAGTAATGGGTTGCATTATATTTAAGTACAGTATTAGCTTAGCATTACACAAATAGTAAATTACTTGCTCAGTAATAATAGCAAGTAATATGCCAGGTAAAATCATGGTATACAGCCTAATTTGAATATAGAAATAGACTAAAAGCCTAAAGAAAATGTAAGCGAGGTAAGTCTCGTATCTGGCAAACTTTGCAGCCTTTATATTGTAAATTTCGGTACTCCAATCAATCACAGTCGGCAATTTCAGTGTAATGGAAATTCAGCTACCATTTTTTCAATATTTTATGCATAATAATCAATGACATCGTTTCGTGACCTGCCCAAACATTCATTCGCTCGTTATGCATCAACTGGCATTTCAGTTCCAAGAAACGTGTAGTTTAAACACAAAATAAAATCATTTATGACCGTTTCGATGACTATGTAATTGGCTTTATTAATCTTTATAAACCACCTTATTGAAATAAGTCTAACTTCGGAATATAGTTTAACTATCTATCAAAATATTAAAGAGGTAAATAGACTTCAATTTGCTTATATTTATTACAAGAAGTATTTTATATCGAAAGCACTGGGTTCTTGTCGATATCCGTTTACCCGGCGAATTAATTCATCTGGCTAATCTCACAACCAGAGTGTACCAGGGGTCTGTGGGGCAGGAGGCCATTCTGCCCCGGTAGAACATTAACAACAACAACCTTTTGGTAGTTTGTGAATGCTGGAATAAGAGACTTAGGAGTACAGTATATACTATAATGTGGATTGTAAAATTAGAAACAAACAAACAAATAGCCAATCACATAACTTCTTGGCAGAGTTAATAAAAATCAACTACTTAAGCTGACACACTGGCAAGATGATCCTTACATATTCCAACCACTCAATTATGATACCCACCAGTTTTTTTGCAACAGTGTCATAGTTTTGCCTGGATTCCTTAACTTTCCTTCTCATTAATGAAACCTCATCCCTCAACTTCTTTTTGTCGTCAATAGTCTTGTTGAGTTCTCTAAAAAAAATAAAAAAAAATAACAGAAAATACTTCTTACACAGCTCAATATAAAGAAACTGGTCCACATCAAAACAGTTCATATTTGTTGCCTGTTGAGCATAAGTCTGGTGGCAGTGCCTTGGGTCTCAGTATGATTTAATTGCTATGTCTATACAATAGGTGATATGAAGAATGTATAATATTCAACACATGAACCTTTTAGAGTATTCCTTATTCTTAATCACTTACGATTATAATGTTTCTCAAGTTTCAGTATATCATTTTCATAATCATTATTAATATATTTCTTCATTCATATACATTTGATGCATAAATAATAATAAATTATTAGGTGCAATTTATTAATTCCCTATCTCAACGTAAGGTTGTATTATGCTACTCTTACTTCTTTAGTATGGAGCAAAAAGTAGCAAGGGCTTTGGTGCTGTCAGGGTTGTTACTGTATGAAGACAGCATCATCTCCACATCCATAGTCAGTCCTGACACCACTGTATCCACACTGCAACAAAACAATATGATATACGTTTTATTCAGACTTAAAATGAGAGATAATTCTAGTCTGGAAACAAAACATATCCCTTTACTACAACTTTCACACAACATTAAGGCTTTCAGGAACATAAACCAATATGTAATAAGAGGGTTGCCAGTATCATTATAAATTCTATCACATTATCAATACTGAATGCAGTTAAACCTGGTATGCCTGTACTAAGGAACAAATTTATAAGTTAGGGTTATACTAGTAACTAGTATCTTACACTGTATATTAACACACACTCTTACTTTTGCAGGACCTTCAACTGTTCTCTGAGATTTTTAGTTTCATCTTTGGCCTTCTGTGCCTCTTTGGTGATTCGATCCATGAACTGGAGTTGAGTCTTGAGTGCCAGCACAGTGGACTCTTTGACCTTCAACTGTTTCTCCACAGATTTGCATTCCTCTCTGTCAACAGTACAACAAAATAGGTTTATATATGTATATATTAAACAGAAGGGTCTGAGAATTCAAGCATAATTTAAAGAAATTTCAGTGCTTCAATTAGTCAAGTATTGGCATCTTGAAAGAGATATCACAGAGTTTGAGGTTCTTTCCTCTCCTACTGCTCCTTAAACTTTAATTCTATGGCTAGTGTATGGTGTTCAACATTCTCCAACTTATTTCACACATACTCTTCAGATGAAAAAGTGTTTTAACTGTTCTCCAATGCACAATTGACAGAGATTAGAAGCTGTGAAAAGTGTGATTTTGTAATACAGTACAGTACTACCTCATTATCGATGGGGGTTATGTTCTTAAGATGGCCATCAATAACAAAACCGTTAATACCGCATTACAGTATGTTAAATAAATGTACAGTGCTCCCCCCAAGTAGGTGGTCCTTAACTAGATGATTTCCAAAAAGGGTGGAAGTGATTTTAAGAGAAAATGACCAAAAATAATGCATACAAACAAAGAAATTTGTGTGCACAAATAAAAATGCAATGAGTTTTGGTGATAACTATACTGTACTTACCATCCCACTATCACCTCACACTCGGTTGATACACTCGCAATAAGCCTAACCTCTTTATAGTGAACAACCTCTCAAAATGGCCATTTTTCATACTTTTAACACATCCCGGTACATACATTTGATATGGTGAAAAGTGCAAGTGATTGTAAGAGAGGGTGACCAAGAATAATTAATATAGACTATGGAAATGTATTTGTATGAGTAGAAACTCATAGGTTATAGGTGATAACTGAACTTGTCAACCATCACCCTCACTCTTCACTCACTACACTCGTGCTTTTAGGCCTACCCTTTTAGAAAGAACAACCATTCAAAACATACATTTTTCATACTTTTGGCTCAAGTTTAAAATTATTTTTAGTCACAAGCGAGTACAGTAGAGTAAATCCCTCGATAATAAAACTGTTGATAAAGAGGGAGCACTGTGTAGTTTAAAATAATGACAAAAATAATGAAATGGTAGCCCATTTCTTTAAGAAATATGATACAGTGTCATACCCATTTGCAGACAGGAGTAGCCTATGACATATCAGTAGCTGAAAACATACAAGCACTTGATATCTTACCTGAGAGCTCTGTTTTGAGTAGTTAAAGTACCGGAGGTTTCCTTGAGTTTGTTGATTTCTTGGTCCTTAAGCCTTACTTGAAACTGTGGGAATCATAAATACACCTCTGTAAGATATTGTAATGTATTATTATAATATATGCAAACATTTAACAAAAGTTGCCCACTTACTAATTCCATTTAATCATTGAAAGAAATTATGACATTAAAACCTGTTTGGCAATAATCAGTCTAGAGTAATTAAAGTCACTGTGCTGAAAAAATTTATTACATAATTATAATAACAGCAAAACTTGAAGACCTTTCAGCTGTGACTATTCATCTTAATAAAAGCTCTGTAGTGAATGAAGTATATACCATACATTAACTGTAATGTAGATAACATACCTTCTGACCATCTAACTGCTGCTGTAAAGTATCTGGATCCTGTTCCCCATTGTCTGCACTACTAGTGTCAAAGAAGAGCTTCACCAAGCTCTTAAGTGTTGCTTTGTGTCTGCACTGAGGGCATGACTTCGACCTGAGAAATAATTCATCTCTGAGCAACTTATCTTACACACTGAAAGGGATTTTTAGATAAAAGAGATTAATGATTCAAGTATAGGTGGAGAAAATTCAGGGTGCTAAAATATTATCCGGTAACTCAAAAATGGAACTTAACAAATACAATGTGTTGAACGACCAAGGTGGAAAAGTATATGAATGAGGAGTATAAGTGGTATGGAGAGCTTCATTATACTGTACAAAGGAGGAAATAAAAGTACCTGTATGGCGCATGAATGTGTCAGGACAATAATTACGGTAGCCTAAAAAATGGCATCCTTACCTCTCAATCCACTGGATGAGGCATACGGAATGGAAAGTATGGCCGCACGGGGTAGCCGATATATCCTCCGAGGGAACAAATAGGTCCCCACATATCACACATCCAACACGCATGGTTGTCACATCAGACGGTACCGTACCTATTAAAAATGAACAGTATCACAAAAATAATCTGCATACAGTAAACACAATGCAACATATAAACCAAAAACACATATCACAAGATTAAGGAAGCTTTAAGCCTGTGAAGTGGTCTCATGGCTCATTGGTAGATTAAGGGGAAGCTATTGATTCTTCCAAACTATGCCAGGAAACAGAACCCCTCCATAAGGAACTATACAGGGCATGTGTTTTGTTGCCGAGTTTGGATTCCTACAATGACTCCAAATTGACTATAAAAGGTCGCTTCCTAGGGTACGGTAGTCTGCTGCGGTTTAGGTTAGGTTAGACGAATTTCCAATTTATGTTGTAATACCGGGACCTAACCTGGGCAAACTACCGGGAAATAACTGTGGTAAAGTACGGGAAATGACCGGGGCAAAATACTGGGACCTAGCTTGATCTGGCAATACTGCTACAAAATGGTAATTTTTTCAATAAATACCAAAATAACACGCCAGTCAGATAAAACAATAGAGCTCATGTTCATAATATAGGTACCATTAAACTCTGGGTGACCGATTGAATGTATCCAACACTTAATTGTAATGTTAGGGGTAACGTTAGTTAATAGTTAGGCTATACAAAATTTGAGATCTTGCTTAACATTAGAATGGTCCAAAATAGTGGGTAATTATACTAAAATACACAACAAACAACAATAATATACAGTATGTTAGTGAAATCAGTATTTCTGTAAATTTGATATAGTTTAAGTTAGAATGGCCCAAAATAGTGGGTAATGATACTAATAAAATATACAACAATATAGTGAACTCAGTACTTGTGTAAATGTATCATAATTTTGAATATATATATGATTGATTGAAAAGTATGTAACGTAACTTAAATATTATCTCATCGTCTGTCATGTAGGCTCCTCCTTCATTAACTTACCCAAAATATAATTAAAAGTACCTATTGGAATGTACAGAGGTTTGTTGGTATATTATTCACGTCTTATTGTAATACTTGGTCACATATTAAATGAAAACTCTTAATGATAATATACACCTACGGCACTTTAAAAGATGAAATGCAGTTGCCGACCCAAGAACTGCAATATTGAAAACAGTGCTACCCGGCCCACTGTTGCCAATTTGATCACCTTAGCAGTGTTGCCAACTTGCCAGCTGCTCAGGTCTCTACTAAAGTTAAATAGTTATGCTCATGGAAACAAAAAAAGTGAAATAGCAGAAGATTATTACTAAAATACAAGACATAGCTATCTCTGGTGCGTTCTTTTCAGGGAGTTCGGGATTTCCTGAGACATTTATTCATCTATCTACCAATTTATCCATGTATCTATCTCGCCCATCCATCTCTCTCTCTCTCTCTCTCTCTCTCTCTACTGCAATCAACACCTGACACTCACTAATAATAATTATGCAGATCACCTTTCTTCCTCTCCTCATTAGTCTCCTTCATTGATCTCTCTCTTATCACCACACACACACACACACACACATTACTCTCAGGAGGACTACACACAAATACACACACACACACACACACATAAACTACTCTCTGAAAGATTACACACACATACACACATTACTCTCTGAAGGATTACACACACACATACACACATTACCCTTTGAAGGATTACACACACACACACACACACACACATTACTCTCTGAAGGATTTACTAGCGATAGGATGTGTGATATTCGTAGTGACCTTCAATGGGTTAACCAGAAGATAATACTGAATTATTATTATTATTATTATTATTATTATTATTATTATTATTATTTCTCCTCCTGTTACTCGCTCCATTCCTCTCTCTCTCTCTCTCTCTCTCTCTCTCTCTCTCTCTCTCATACGATAAAAAACTGATTGAGGAGCTGACCCACATTTTAAGAAGGGGAGCAACGACCCCCTCAAGGTAAGGTAAGGTATAAGAAAGGAAAGGTGGCCTCCCTCCCTTCAACTTGATGTCGACAAACAAATACATGGGTGTCTGGCTGGCTGCTACCGATTCCTCCAAATTACTGTATATATTGTGCCATAAAACAGAACCTATACTGCATGAAGGGGTCTGTTGTTTGTGTCCAGGTATATATATTATAGTTTGGAGGAATCAACAGTGACCTACAGTTTGTTTTTAAATATTTAATCGTATTATATTCCCACACTAATATCCTTCCTCCTTCCTCCCCGTATATACATCTCTCTTGCCCCCTTCCCCTATACCCCCAAATTTGAACCTCTCTCCCCTTCCCCTCCCCCTCTCCCCTTCCCTCCCCTTCTCAGTGTAGGTGTGAGTGCACGTGTAGCAGAGAGAGAGGGAGAGAGAGAGAGAGAGAGAGAGAGAGAGAGAGAGACCAAAACCTGCGAATGAAAGGTGTATGTGTATTTGTGTGTGTGTGTGTGTATAGTTGATCCAGCTCACTGCACCACACCAAATCTGATTCATATAGTATTTTGTTTTTGCTGTGTTGTGTTCTCGCCGTGAAACATAAAACTGTATCAGTATTTTCAAAGCAAAGTTGAACGCGTCCACTGCATGTATACACTACAGACTACACCAACGCTATGTTAGAGAGAGAGAGAGAGAGAGGGAGAGAGAGAGAGAGAGAGAGAGAGGGAGAGGGAGAGAGAGAGAACGCCCCGTCAGTGTAACGTCCCGTCAGTGTATGTGTTTAAGAGAGAGAGAGAGAGAGAGAGAGAGAGAGAGAGAGAGAGAGAGAGAGAGAGAGATGTGTGAATGAAAGGAGAGAGAGAGAGAGAGAGAGAGAGAGAGAGGTATAGTGACATATGAACCACATCACTCCTAAGGGCTTTTCCAGGTTTTTCCTTCATTTACCATCTAACTCACCTCGCTTCCCAGCAGTCACCCTCATCCCCCCCTCCCCTTCCTTCTCCATACATCTTCTTTGACACTCACACTCTGCCCTCTATTTATTTCCCTTCCTACCCCTCCACTATCCCTCCCACATTCTTTGACACCTTCCTACCCACCTCTTTTACCCCCCTTGTCTCCCTTTCATACTACCCCTAATCGAACCCACCTTTTACTCTCTTCTTAATCTTTATTTCGACCCATTTATCTATCTATCTATCTATTTATCTCCACTTCCATCCCCTCCCTTTCAATCTACCTTTTAATCTCCCCCCCCCCCATCTCCTTATACCACCACCACCACCACATCTACCCACCCCTTCCTTCCCTTTCTCAACCCCTCGCCTCCTCCCCTTTACATTACCACGCATTTATTAGTCCGTCACCACCTCAATTTGTCCTTCCCACGACCCTTCCCTCAAATCCCCCTCCAATCCCTTCCCTACTCTATATATACAAGGAAAGAAAAAAGAGAGTAGTGGAGGAATGAAATATAAAAAAGAGAGAGTAGGGAAACAGGAAGAGAAGAGAACAAGAAATGAAAAGAGAGGATAAGAGAGAGATGTGAAAATATAAGGAGGAAGATAAGAAAAGAAAGAAGAGTAATTGTGTCATAAGAAAACTGCACCTCCTCCTATATGCTCCTGGACAGAATAATAAGGTAAGTGGTGTGTTCTCCCAGCTCTTGGTAAAGGCAGCATAAATCGTGTATCGACTGTAATTTATGAGACGCCTTTGGTAATTTCCCTTCCTGCCATTATTTTGCGTTCACTGTGTTGTTCACACTCTATTATTATTATTATTTATTCACACACACATTTCCAGCATTTATTTCCACATTACCTCTAAATTCTTCTCCTCTTCTTCCACTTCACTTCATTACCAAATTCTTTTTATTCTTTCCACCTCACTTTCTCTCTTAATTCCTTCTATCTTCCCTTCCTTTCTTCTTTCCTCCAATCCTTCCATTATTCATTCATATTCCTGCTTTCGATGTCCCACTGTCCTCACTCCTCTATTCTTTTCTCCCCTCCTCCCTTCCTTAATTTTTCTTATAATATATATATATTTTTTTTAATATATATATATATATATATATATATATATATATATATATATATATATATATATACCATCACCGTAAAATTTTTACCATTACCATCACCGTAAAATTTTTACCATTACCATCACCGTAAAATTTTTACCATTACCATCACCGTAAAATTTTTACCATTACCATCACCGTAAAATTTTTACCATTACCATCACCGTAAAATTTTTACCATTACTATCACTGTAAAATTTTTACCATTACCATCACCGTAAAATTTTTACCATTACCATCACCGTAAAATTTTTACCATTACCATCACCGTAAAATTTTTACCATTACCATCACCGTAAAATTTTTACCATTACCATCACCGTAAAATTTTTACCATTACCATCACCGTAAAATTTTTACCATTACCATCACCGTAAAATTTTTACCATTGATAGGATCTACACAACAACCAATGGCTTTAAAAACACAGTTATGAACTACAATAACTGGGGAATATGAAACAAGAGCTGTAATGAGACCTGTGTGCATATAATTGTGAGGAACAATGGTTCACTCATGTTCACTACAGATTCAACCACCAGAGTCACTTCTTTCCATCTTTATTTGTCAGTCAACTGTGTTCTGGCTCCCTTTCTTACAGATTCTTACAGATGATTCCCGGGGAGAGGCTTGTTAGCCTATGAGACCCGGCTCAGAATTCTCTCTAGTAAGGCTTGGCGTGGGCTTCTCAATGTCATGAATTTTTGTGATACGAGCTCTATATTGGTCTACACAGAGTCATTCTCACTGCAGAGACAACGGCAATATATTAAATGTATATGGTAAGTTTTCTTACCTCTAAATCTAGAGTCTGACTCCCAGAGAGAGTGATACATTTGATGGTAAGTTTTCTTTGCAGCACTAATTATATCAATGCTAATGGGACCGTTCGCATGAAGCGTGGATCTAGCGATTGACACCACATACTTCCAGATTTTTATTTTTTTATTTTTGTATTGGGTACATGGACCAAATTGCATATAGACCTTTCTTCGTTAAAATAACGTATTTACTATGATTTTAATATTCCAGTAAACATTTTAAAGACGTTAAAGTGCATATTAATGAGCTAGTAATATAGTTTGAGGTGTTTTATTGTGCTGTACTATATTTGGTGTGTGTGCCTCAATGGATAAACATTCATCGGTTTTATATATACATGTGAATATTTCTTGATTTTTAATGTAATATAAATGTTCCAAGTGACCACCAACAAAGGTAATAACAGAAAAATAAATTATTTCAGCAGATACTCGCTGCCTACAGTACGACATGCTTAACAGTCAAAACAATAACAAACACAGCAACCAAGTGATGTATGATGTGTTCTTGTAGTAGTAGTGTGGATACAAACTGACTAAAGTTGCGACAGCGGTAGAGGCCTCAGTCTCCCTCCTCTGTCACTCTGTGAGGACAAGCTAGTTCCTGTTTTAACTTGTATTTACATACCCACACACACACACACACACTCATTTTTCATAATATTCTTAGCATTATCTTAAAATTCACACAGAAATTCACACAGATTTAAAAAAATTGGTGTCCTCACACAACACCTCCCACGTAGCTCCATTTCGCACACAGATTTGTGGGAATTTCCCACGAAGTGGCAACACTGACACCCATACAGAATAGCTATAGAGCCCTAAAGATAATCACAGGCTGCACACCATAAAACCAAAATCAAGGATCATTTTGACATGATAGGCACACAAACACTTTATTATAGTCCATGAGCTGAGCCTGGAACTTAAGAGAGTACCAAAAAGGTGAATAAATATCATGTGCACTTTCAGCAATTAAGGTGGATGTCAGAAGTGTTGCGAAATGGTTGATGGACATTCCAGAAATATAGCTAATCAATCATCTTTTTGGCAACCTATCTCTAGCAAGTATATTAAATTTTTCACCGAAAATCGAGAATAAAGTAATAAAAATGGCAAGTCTTCAACTAAAGATCATATTAAGATTTGGTCAGTTCTCGTCACTGAAACCAAGCGCTCCCAAGACGGTCTTGGTACCCCAATCCTCCGCTTGGACGACTAGATGACGTCTTTAGTCTCTTTACCGATATGGTCTTGCTGGAGAAAATATTATCTATTATTTAGTGGTGTATATTATATAGTATTTTGTGTTGTTGTTGGGCTTTCAAAAGTCTCGCCCGACCCAAAACAAACCAGATATTATAGTGGTTAGGCTACCCTTGCACCCACCCACCCACATCCTCTTCAAGCGGGCACCACCTCTCACTCTCTCTCTCTTTCACTTCTCAACTTTACTCATTACACTGATGTTGCTCCTTCCCATCACCTCACCTAAAGTTACCTCCCTCATCCCTCCTTCCTACCTCACCCCTGCAAAGTTACCTCCCTCATCCCTCCTCATCAACAGTTTTGCTTGTATTGTGTGGTGGAACATGCAAATGAACGCAAAGAGTGATTAGTTTGGGGTTGGTTGTGGTGGTTGTGACTGTTTCGGATGTGATTGTGGTTGTTAGGATTAAAGTTGTGATTGTTCTTATGGTTTTTGTTATGATTGTGGTCGGTGTTATTATTGTCGTGATTGTAGTTGGTAGCTCGATGACTGTAGTTGTTGTGACTGTATTTGGTGTTGTAATTATAAGTGTTGTTTTTGCCGGTGGTCTTACTGTGCTCTATATATTCGCCTGGTGTTAGCCAGAGAAAAATGTGCCTTTTTGCAGCGAAGGATTTATTCTAAGTATATATTTTTTAACGTAACTGGTGGACTATCAATAATAGGCTACTATCGCTTGGTCGGTATCTGACAGCAGTACCAGTTGGTAACAGTTTCGGCACACATAGGAAATCCATAGGCATACTACAAATATACTGTTGATTCATTAAAAGTTGTGAGGTGAGTACACATGAATTGATTTTTTCTGTTTTTTCATAAAAGTATAAATATAGCAACTACGTATTTATGTACTGACAAACAATTATAAAGCAATAACCGATTTATCGTCATAGACGAACTATCTTCATTATGCTTTTATTTATCATGATATACCGTATAGTATCTTATGATCTTGATAATATAGAACATTTATAGGAATAATTTATGGAATACTGCATTGGTTTGAATTAATTAATTAAGGAGATAATATTATGTGGATCTCGTGTCTGTACTTTGTTGTGATGTCAGACGGCAGACGCTGCAACCAAAACCAAAAGCATATTTTTTTGTGCTTTCCCTCCTCCACAAAGTTGTTGGGTGGATATTTTTGTTGAAGAAGCCGGCACAGATTTTCTACATTACCCATAAGATGAGACATGATGTACAGGTGAGGTAAAACGGACGATATTGCCTGTAATAATTGTTTTCAAGTTGTAATACACAGTGAAAGTAGCGCTAACCAGAGGGGCCATATTCAAGAACATTCATGGCGTATACGAAAGCTTGTTACCGGTACGATGGCTTTGTTGTTTGTCTATGGATCCATCGTATCGGTACTACACCATCGCATACACTATAAATGTCCTTGAATAACGCCCTAACTAGGTTTCAGTAAATGGAAAGACGCCATGGCAAGGTAACGTTAACTTCAATTCCTTCATCCTCTTTATATTATTTACTTTATATCCTGACGAAATTTAATGTAGCTCACGTGTATGAAACTTGCATGTCTCGAGTAGATAAGAGTTTTTACGAGTTTTTATGAATATAAGGCATTAACTTTTATTTCGAACTTTTTAATTTCATAGTGAAGATTGTTTTTATATTTGTTATCTCCATTTCTTCATATCTATATTTCTTCAAAGGTTCGTAAAGTTTGTGAAATAAATAAGAGGTGTAATTGTTATTCCTTTTTTATTCTCTCTATTAGAGTTTTCGAGATAGTAGTTGTGGAAAATCCAAAATCGGATGGACACCGTCTTATTACATAACATTACCAACATGTGTTTCCAAGGCTTCCTGTTGAGATACAGTACGGTATTAGGAAGTATTTTACAGTAACTGAGTATCACTTTTGGACCCGATCATTTTTGGAATTAATTGCCAGGTTTCTCTCTCTCTTGTGTACTGTAATTAGTAATTACACACGCATGCGCTCTCCTACACCAACTAGTTTTACACACTCGTAGGGCAAGTAAAGAAACGTCAGCATTCACATATATATGCAAGGTCTCCTCTATCTCTATTCGATGTCCACTTTCTTCCTAAATCTTTACACACACATACACACAGAAGGACGATCACTTTCTTCCTATAGGCTAAGTTTGTTTACATTTCGGACTTGGAAAAAATCAGTGCGTGCATTACATGAAATTGTATATTGTGTGAAACCAAATACGAGCACCAACTTAAACCTTCATGCCGGTATTGTATATATAATTAACTACAGTATTATGTTTGCATATTCACATTAAACTAAATTAGAAGGATTGCTTATAAACTTTAACCGGTTTGGTTATGATAAGTTAGGTTTGGTTAGTTAAGGTTAGGTGTGATCTTGTAGGGGAATTGGAGGCATACTGTAGAGGATTTAGTAGCCTTCCAATTCTCTCACGAAGGTTCACCCGCTAAAGGAGTACCGTACGTTAGGAAGAAAAGGGAGAGTAGTGTGTGTGTGTGTGTAGGGGGGGGGGGGAGTTCCCAAAGTAACAGAATGGGGGAGGGCACGTATCTCTCTCTCTCTCTCTCTCTCTCTCTCTCTCTCTCTCTCTCTCTCTCTCTCTCTCTCTCTCAGTTGATTACCCTAAAATTAATGAATATTGGTGGTTTTCCGAAGAATTTCTTGTCCCCGTTATCAACTGTCCATTGTTAGAAGAAATATTGTAGTGTGTGTGTGCGTGTGTGTGTGTGTGAAAAGAGCCACATCTTTGCGTTGTGTCTGAGAACTGATACACACACACACACACGCACGCTGATGTCATTACTCACTCTCCTCCATCACGTACTCACATTTACCTTCACTCATTCACTCACGTATTCATAATGTGGACTAACCCATGCACTCACCCCATTCATTCACATCCTCACTCACTTCTTCACTCATCTACCCTCGCCCACTCACTCACTCACTCATTTCGTATTCCCCCACCCACCCATCCACTCACACTTCGGGTTGGCTGGATTACCCTACAACATAATCCCTACTCCACTAAAATATTTCCATTACTTTCTGTATACAGTAAAAATAGAGAGATCCGGGATGAATTATATGTCCGGAAATGGTAAATAATAATAATATTGATAATAATAATAATAATAATAATAATAATAATAATAGTACCGTAATAATAAAAATATAGTAATAACAATAATAATTATAATTATGAATATAATAATAATAACAATCATGATTACTTTTCCTAAACAAATACTGTACTATACCTACAAATGAGCAAAATAAATAAAACTTAATCAACAATGATAACAAAATAAACTCAACAACAACAACAACAAGACAAAAATGTACTATTCCCCATTTATTAATTTAGTATTGAAATCATGTGGGGTTTTTTTCCAGCAGAAGTTATGGGATTCAGTAGTATTATAATCCCAAGAAATTATCCCTTACAAAACGCGGGAAATACACACCATCGTCCCTGGAAAAGCCCGCCAAAGTATAATAGGGAATAATATTAGGCTACAGTATAGGGGCTACAGGCTAGGCTGGAGCAACAAGAGTAAAAAGTTATATTACCAGACCTCCAAACAAACCGAAGTGAGTACCTGATTGATTCTGTGTGTGTGTGTGGGTGGGTGTCAGTAGCCGAATTTGTGAATGAGTGTGTGTGTGTGTGTCAGTAGCCGTATTCGTGACTGTGTGTTTGTGTCTGCAGCCGTATTCGTGACTGTGTGTGTGTGTGTGTGTTGAGGCAAATTATCTGTTGCGTTGCTTTCAGGGCCGCGTTTCCTGTTCTTCATTGAGAATTTTAAAGCGCCCTCAACAAGGCCTGTAATCCCGTGTCAGATGAATGAAACTGAACCATATGAATGAATCTTAACCAATTTTTTCGGAGTCCAACATGTACAATTTTTTTTTTTTTTTTTTTTTTTTTTTTTTTTTTTTTCGAGAGAGAGAGAGAGAGAGAGAGAGAGAGAGAGAGAGAGAGAGAGAGAGAGAGAGAGAGGCAATACAGGGAGAGACAGAGAGGAACCATCGGAGAGAGAGAGAGAGAGAGAGAGAGAGAGAGAGAGAGAGAGAGAGGCAATACAGGGAGAGACAGAGAGGAACCATCGGAGAGAGAGAGAGAGGGGGGCAATAAAGGGAGAGAGAAAGAGAGGGACCTGCTGGCTGGTTGAATTTTGGCGGTATACCATCGTGGTGAGGAAGCTTGGCAACACTGCTTCATGCCACTTGCAGCATTCATTCCCGCTGAATTGCATAAGAACCTTTGAAGAGCGACCTACCTTGACCCTGAAAGGTGGTGGTGGTGGTGGTGTTCGTGTGGATATTGGTGGTATTGGTGGTGGTGGTGGTGGTGTTTGTGTGGTATTGGTGGTGTTGGTGGTGGTGGTGGTGATAGTGGTGATAGTGGTGGTATTGGTTGTGTTGTTGTTGTTGTTCTTGGTGGTGGTGGTGGTGGTGATACTGGTGGTATTGGTGTTGTTATTGTTGTTTTTGTTGATGGTGGTGTGAATACAGTATTGGTTGTGGTGGTGGTGGTAGTGGTGGTATTGGTGGTGTTGTTGGTGGTGATGGTGTTCATGTTGATATTGTTTGTGGTGGAGTTGTTATTAGTGGTGGTGTTGTTGTTGTTGTTATTGGTGTTGGTGTTGATGTTGTTGGCCAGGGTAGCCTAGTGTTGGTACTGCATGTGGTGGGGTTGTGTGTGTATACAATGGCAACAGTGTGGGTGTATCATTTGTGACGTCATGTGTTGGGGTGTAATAACTTTTGTGGTGGAGGGTATTGTTGTATGTATGTATGTGTTTGTGTGTGTGTGTGAGAGAGAGAGAGAGAGAGAGAGAGAGAGAGAGAGAGAGAGAGAGATAGAGATAGATAAAATTAATATTATTCATTATTCCTCTAAAATATACTTCCTAATAGAATCCCTACTAGTTATATTAAGTTATATAGTCAATTTTCTCACACAGTATACAGTAGTTTGAAGGAATCAGTGCTCTCCAGTTTACCGAAAAGTTATTACCCTCGAATCTATTCATATAAATACATAAATATCGTACTTATCATATATTATTATTGTTTTTATGTCATTATCATATCAGAATCTCCATCATTATATGCAAATTTGTACGTATGTTGATATGTACTGCATGCAGGGGTCGAGTGAATAGTTGGAGGCTCCATACTCCTTCAATGTGTGCCACGAAACAAATATTTATAGTAGACTCCATTTTTTTTTTTTTTTTTTTTTTTGCCTGGTGAAGATGTGCTGGTTCCCTCATTACTATCTTTTTTATTAACTTTTATTATTATTATTATTATTATTAGTAGTAGTAGTAGTAGTAGTAGTAGTAGTAGTAGTAGTAGTAGTAGATTTTTTTTTCGGGTGTCTCATGTCGATATAAATTGAAAGGCTACTGATTCCTCCAGACTACTTATAAAACAGAAACCTCACTTACATAACATTGAGGCACTAGAGTTCAGCTGTTTCCTGGCATACTTTGTAGGAATGAAGGCTCTATATTGTTCCAAATTAAGAAATAGAACCCTTCTCCATGAACATATATATAATAGTTGATCATGTCATTATACACAGTAGCAATTTTGACTCGAGAAATTTATATAGGAGTTAGGAAAAAAAGTCGTATATTTGCAACACTGAGTCGATTAATAGGAAAATAGTTGATTGATGATGTTATTTGTATTGCAATCTGTGTCAGTATGTGGAGAAAAATTCAACGGAATAATCTACGTCAAGAAATAGGAAAATAGTTGAGGAATTTGAAAGGAAAATGTTACATAAATTAATAGGAAAATAGTTGATGCAGGTAAGTATAGGAATGAGTGTCAGGTAGCGGGAACATTGAAAGGAAAGAGTACATGTAAAATTATTATAGGAAAATATTATACACGTAGGAATCTGTGCCAAGGAAAAGGAAATAAGAAAACAATATACATACGAAAACATTGAAATTGTATGTACAGTACCATAGTATACTTAAAAATAAAACCAGTCATTATTTATATATATATAGTTTTAAAGAGTTATAAAGTATACAATAGTCAGTGTCAAGGATTTGGAAAGAGAAAATGTATAAATAAATCTGTGTTACGAAATTGGAATAGTTTTGAGGAAAGTGTGTACAGTCAGTCAATGAAAAACCTTGGCAAGAAAATCATGAAGCAACAAATACCTTACACACATAACTATAATAAGTGTTACTAAGGCTGAAGGTATGCAAGGAAGTGTGTGAATGTATGAAAAGAAATGTGTGTGTATGTGTGGGGGTGGGGTGGGGAGGATGGAGGGGGTTAGGGGGGGTACTATGAGGGAGAATAAAGGTAGCCATGAAAAGGGGGGGAATTTTAGAGAGTATGGGTGTGGCCTTGTATGTATGTCTGTCTGTATGTATGTATGTATGTCTGTGTCTGCATATTCTTGTGGCCGTGTCTGTCTGTATGTCTGTTGTGTCTTAAGCGTCTGATTTCATTCTCATTCCTGCAGACACAAGCACAAAACAAAAAAAATGCGCCTCATGCAATTGTCACTGTCTGTCTGTTTCTTGGCTCACTTTGTTTGTTTCTTGGCTCACTTACCACGAACCAAGGGCATCCAATTCGTCTATAACCACAAACAATAACAACACAAACAAACAAAAACAACACAAACAAACAATAACAACACAAACAAACAACACAAAACAAACAATGGCAACACAAACACAAACAATAACAACACAAACACAAACAACAACACCACAAACAATAACAACACAAACACAAACAATAACAACACAAGCTCGTTCCTCGTCGCTAAAGTTCATCAGAGATATTGTAAGGGGGTGCGGGAGTAGGGGACAGGCTTGAGGGGGGACTGGGGGGGTGCGGGAGTAAGGGACAGGCTTGAGGGGGGACTGGGGGATGTATGGGAGTAGTAGTAGTGCTTTCAGAATCCACGTATACATTCCCATACACGATTGAATAGCCTACTGTATAGCTGAGTGTATAATTATGTATGTTGATGAAAAGGGAAGAAGGTCAAGGTTTACTATAGCACGCTTCTGGCCACGTAATACAACAACAACAACAACAACAACAATCTGGCCACGTATTACAACAACAACAACAACAATCTGGCCACGTAATACAACAACAACAACAACAATCTGGCCACGTAATACAACAACAACAACAACAATCTGGCCACGTATTACAACAACAACAACAACAATCTGGCCACGTAATACAACAACAACAACAACAATCTGGCCACGTATTACAACAACAACAACAACAATCTGGCCACGTAATATAACAACAACAACAACAAAAATTAGGGGTTCGATTCCACTCAATAACAGCCTAGAGTTTAACATGCTGAAAACACAATACCTAATACATACATACATACATACATACATACATACATACATACACACATACATTCATTCATGTCTCTAACAATAAAAGTCTTATTAGCTGATTAGAAGGCCATCAGAGGTATAAAATTAATATAACATTTACTGATTTCATTATTATTTATTATTATTATTATTCACGTAAAGAAATGGTGGGTGGGAATTTGCAAGTCATATTGCATGCACATGTTTGTGTGTGTGTGTGTGTGTGACGCAAAGCAACGCATGTACTTTTGTGTGTGTGTGTGTCAATCCGCCTTTCCACACCATCAACAGGAAATCCCTCACGCACACACACACACACACACACACACACACACACACACACACACACACACACACACACACACAAAGGGAGAGAAAGTGTGTGGGTCTAGGGAAAAATACCATGAAGGTTGCAAATCTTTCCTCGTTGGTACCCCTGTCTCTAGCGGCTACCACAACACACACACACACACACACACACAAGTTGGTTTGCTCCGTCATCCAACCTTCATTCTCTGGTCATAGGTATCATATTACCAAGTTGCTTTTCTCCGTCATCCAACCTTCATCCTCTAGTCATATGCTTCTTTCGTCATCCAACCTTCATCTTCTGGTCATGTATGTACTATATACGTTGGTTTGCTCCGTCATCCAACCTTCATCCTCTGGTCATATGCTTTACTATATACAACGTTGGTTTGCTCCGTCATCCAACCTTCATCCTCTGGTCATATGCTTCACTATACAAAGTTGGATGACAAGAGTGTCATCTGAGTTACATTTTTTGTTGAGGACTAATTCTTTAATAAGTTTCCATATGGATGATGATTTTCCTTTTGAGTCATTAAACTTATTAACATAATATTCTTTTTTACTTACAACTATGAGAGACTTTACTACTTTCTATTCCTTACCATATTATTGTTGTAAAGTGATGTTGGACCTGTCCTCTATAAACTTTCTCCGAATTCCGTCAAGTTTTTTTATTGTCATACACAAGTTGTCACCAAGCCAGGGCATCACAGGTCAGGTAACTTCTTTCATCACTAAAGGAGCACATTTATCCAGAGTTTTAATAAAAAAGTCATTAATTAAACATGTAAATCAGCGTCGTCTGTATCCATTATTTGATTTAAATTATGTGTCTGATAAGAGAAGTTCACAGAAGAAATCATGCCTACAGTTACTCAGATGACGAAATGTTGTAATATCTGGTTGTCGCCTTGGCTTGCCGATATTAATTTTATTTAATACTAATTAAATAATGGTCTGCTATTACTTGTTAGACAATTGATTTGGTTAAAACGTGGTCTGGGTTGTTAGTGATGATTAAATCTAGTAGCCTAATATAGCAGATGTTGGGCTCGTCTAAGATTTGTGAAAGTATTATTTTTTATAATTCCACTCAGTTTATTTTTAGGCTAATAGAAAACAAGTCATCATTAAAATCGCCTGGTATGTACAGTACTTTCTTACACAAAGATAATTGTATAAAAATATTACTTTAGTCTTAAAATAGTTACTAATGTACAGTACATACATACATACACCTCCACGTCTAGCGTCATATCTTAATACGGTAAAATTATTAGGACTAAAATGAGAGAGAGAGAGAGAGAGAGAGAGAGAGAGAGAGAATGTGAGAGGGTATAGTAAGAGAGAGAGGGACCAATCTACAAATTAAGAAACCTACAAAACTGGAATGTAACCCGATTTCTCCAGACTTGCTATAGAGGAAAAAAAGACAATCTTATGATGCTATGAGGTGAAATTCCTGCTTTATTTTTTTATGATGTTTGGAGAAATCAGTGGCCTGTAAAGTAACCAACAGAAGAATCACCCCTTAATTACATATCTCGTCTCTTTGGCTGATATGAGGCACGTAAAGGGAGATACAACGTCATTTCCTGCGCAACTTTTCATTATTATAACATGGCTTGGCACACCATATCAGACACGTCAGAAGTAAGTAAATAAGGAGAAATTTGTGACTACTGCAGATTTCACCTAAACTATATATTATTATTATACAGTAGACGACCAGACAAAAAGAGGATACCGGTACATTATGTATTCATAAACACGACGAGTACTACCGTAACCAACCCGTTTCAAGACGTATCAATTAAGTTTGGAGAAATCGGTGAGTAGCCTTCATCCAATTAGACCTACCCCCATAAGTACGTACACACACACACACACACACACACACACACACACACACACACACACACACACACACACACACACACACACACATATAAATACACACATACACACATGCATACGTGGTAACCTTCAGCTCTCCCTCCCTCAGGTCGTTGGGATTACCCTCAACTTTTCTATACCCTGGAAAATATGTGAGGCTTAGTGTGAAAATGGACCTCCCATGCGCATTGATATTTCCGGGGGAGCGTGCCTCTGTGTGTGTATATGTATGTGTGTGTGTGTCAGTGTGTGTGTGTGTGGTGGTCAGTTGGCAGTGTAAGCGCCTCGTGTTCGGTGTGTTCTCAGGTGCTCCATGGTACTGAACTCACCTGTACCTCTGTTGGGTTGGGTTGTTGTTTGTGTTTACTTATTTACTCGTGGTGGGTGTTGTTTGTTTATGTTTACTTATTTACTCGTGGTGGGTGTTGTTTGTTTATGTTTACTTATTTACTAGTGGTGGGTGTGTTCGCTCGCTTAGTCTGTATGTATGTAGCCTATATGTGTGTTGGAGGGATACGTGTTTTTTTTATACATATACTTACTTGGGTTCGCTAAATTAATTCCATTCCTCACCAGCCCGATCCAAAGTTTTAGAGGAGATGCTTAATAAACCCAAAGTGTCTGTATATATAAATGTATAGCTTATTATCAGACATGGTAAACAAAATAATTATCATCTATGGTTATATATTGAGAACTCAGTCACCACAACACAGGATAACAACACGAGAGGTTAGAGATGATAGTTGTAATAAAGGTAACAACTTATTTTTTTTTATAGTCACCATTCATTCATTCACTTTTAGAAGAAAACGACGCTTGTAAACACGGGTGACTGATCCAAACACACAAACTCGAATATACTCGTGAAATTTTTAACAGCAGAGACTGAGATGCTGTTCTTGTTTGTTAGTTTTGTTTGTTTGTTTGTTTGACGTGTACAACATTTACACTGACAACATTAATATTTTTTTCTGATCAATATAGAATAATCAGTATGCTCAATATATCATGCTTATTTGGACATACATATATACTTTATTTATTTATTTAAGGAGATAAAATATAGTTGCTATGAAGGAATTTGACGGCCCTTCAGAATATACATACAAGGAAAATAGTTAACCTCATTACAGGCTCTTGTTTCGTTGGAAGGTTTGGAGGAAATAGTTGCCTACTGATTCACCCACAGCAGATAACCAACCACCCACCCGTGAATATATTAATTATATTATACCTTACGTAGGGATATATTATTGACGGTCGAGTAACACCCACCACTTATAAATAATTGCCTAAACCCTTGATTCCTACGACTGCGTTTATAAATTTACAATAAAATATAGATTTACAATTTACAAACTAAGTGTGCTCGAGTAGACTGTGCATATTTATAACAATTTTTTTCTCGCATATAAACAAGACAGAGCTCATTAATTAAGTGCGCATATAAACCAGAGAACTCATATAAGTGCGCATATAAACCACAGGGAACTCATATAAGTGCGCATATAAAGCCGGGAACTCATTTAAGTGCGCATCATAATTATAAGTGTGAAGTGTGTAAGTAAACAAACAACACATGGAGTGTCCAAGTAGCGGCTCCACTTTAAAGCACCAAGGTAAGTGCAAATACAAGTGGCTTTTTGTTTGTTTGTTTGTTTGTTTGTTTGTTTGTTTCCTTCCTGTTACACGTATAGGTACAGTTGCGGACACATAAAACAGACACACACATACATACACATCTAAGGGGGTGATATGTTAGTTACAAGTGGCTGTTTGTTTGTTTGTATGAATTTTTGTTTTCTTTCCTTTACATTTTGTTTCCATAACTAAAGAAAATATATATACCTCATGTACTGTACTGTATTTTGAACATGTAAAACTTAAGTCGTGTAGTGTGTGTGTATCTCTCTTATTTCCTCATGCATCACGAAGCTTTATAATGTGAATCCTATGCCATATATATTGAAATGAACTACTGTAAATGATTCTATAATTCTGACACCAAGCTAGTACATACACTAGAGGTCGTAAGTAGTACATACACTCGACCTCGTAAAATCGC
>JAWZYT010002909.1:2500-5000 GCA_034508575.1 Petrolisthes manimaculis | reverse complement strand
ACAATAAATAATGGCATGCAGTGATGATTGTGTGGAGGTTGAAATTCTGTTGTATCTTTACTTTTGTATGTACAGTTGTTGGCACATGAAACAGATACACTTCAAACGGGGCCCCTTATCAAGAAGCATCGAATAAGACTGTACACTTGGCTCCACTTCCGCGTATACCACTTAGCGTTGCCAATGTTGAGCCATCCAGAAATGTGAATCCCGAGCCACGTGTGATAAATTATTTCCATTTCTCGAATACTGCTCATGCACTTCAACACTTGTGGTTGATTCACAGACCTTGGCGTGTGAATGTCTGACTAACACACATTAATCAAGGATGGGTTTATCAGAGTAATAAGTAGTCCTGCCATATTACACGAATTGAAATTGTACACAGCATATCACATCATATCTTTTCACGTCTTGTATTCATAACATTTGATTGATTATGATGATGAAGGTGGTGAGAAGGAGAGTGAGGAGTGAGAGTGAATGAGTGCTGGGATGGGAGGGAGGAGTTATTATTGGGAGTGAATGAGTGCTGGGATGGGATGGAGGAGTTATTATTAGGAGTGAATGAGTGCTGGGATGGGAGGGAGGAGTTATTATTGGGAGTGAATGAGTGCTGGGATGGGATGGAGGAGTTATTATTAGGAGTGAATGAGTGCTGGGATGGGAGGGAGGAGTTATTATTGGGAGTGAATGAGTGCTGGGATGGGATGGAGGAGTTATTATTGGGAGTGAATGAGTGCTGGGATGGAGGGAGGAGTTATTATTAGGAGTGAATGAGTGCTGGGATGGGAGGGAGGAGTTATTATTGGGAGTGAATGAGTGCTGGGATGGGAGGGAGGAGTTATTATTGGGAGTGAATGAGTGCTGGCATGGATGGAGGAGTTATTATTGGGAGTGAATGAGTGCTGGGATGGGATGGAGGAGTTATTATTAGGAGTGAATGAGTGCTGGGATGGGAGGGAGGAGTTATTATTAGGAGTGAATGAGTGCTGGGATGGGAGGAGGAGTCATTATTGGATAGTTAATTAAGATTCTATAAAAAACAAACACACATTCTCTTCTCTCTTCTTTGGTTTTATTTATATTATGTTCCTAGCTTTACTTTTTTGCCTTTCATTTGTTAACGAATGCATTGTCTATCCAGCGGTCTAAATATCCATATACCTCTCTCTCTCTCCCTCTCTCTCTCTCTCTCTCTCTCTCTCTCTCTCTCTCTCTCTCTCTCTCTCTCTCTCTCTCTCTCTCTCTCTCTCTCTCTCTCTCTCTCTCTCTCTCTCTCTCTCATACACAAAGTTTACATATCGAGGCTGGAACTCATTGGACCCCGTGGCTATACATTAATACACAACCCATCATACACACACACACACACACACACACACACACACACACACATACACACACACACACACACACACACTTCTAATATATATCAATAGAGAAAATATGAGGTCAGCTTTGAATCAGATGGTAAGGGTGATAGTGGGTGATAGTATGAGTGGTGGTAGTGGTTGCTAATGATGGTAGTAGTATGAGTGGTAATGGTTGATAGTATGAGTGGTAGTGGTTGGTAGTAAAGGTAGTATGAGTGATTGAATGGTAGTGGTTGGTAGTATGAGTGATAGTGGTAGTCATTATGAGTGGTAGTGATGGTAGTATGAATGAGTGAGTGGTAGTGATGGTAATAAAGGTAGTTATGAGTGATTGAATGGTAGTGGTTGGTAGTACTGTATGAGTGGTAGTGGTAGTCATTATGAGTGGTAGTGATGGTAGTATGAATGACTGAGTGGTAGTGTTTGGTAGTAATGATGGTGTTATTTTTTTAGGAGTGGTGGTGAATATAGAAATTAAAAAAAAAATCCATCCCTCAAGTCTGTTTACATTTCTTGGGTATAGGCTATATTAGAGAGGTATAAGGCTATAATTATACTGAGGCCTCCAAGCTATGCCAGGAAACTATAGAGAGTAATCACCTCAATGTAACTAATATAAAGGGGTTGTATTTTGTGACATAGTAAGGAGGATTTCAGTAGCCCTCCAATGTATGTTTGTATGTACCCCCCCAAAAAAATTATACAGTTCTTGTTTATGGTTATGACAATGGATAGATAGAACTTTAAACTTATTTCAGGATTTCTATCAATATTCACACACATTCATTTCAGAAGAGAATTTCGTGTATCAGGAATTTCAGCGTTAACATACAGAGCAATAAATCTCACGTCTGCTAGCTCTAAGTTACAGACTCGTATCATTTATAGCTTTGTGTGTGTATGTGTGTGTGTGTGTTATTGGTAGGCTGGTGTGTGTGTGTGTGTGTGTGCGTGTGTGTGTGTATGTGTGTGTGTTATTGGTAGGCAGTTGTGTGAGTGTGTTTTAAGCAGGCTGGTGTGTGTGTGTGTGTTTTAAGCAGGCTGGTGCATGTGTCTGTGTGTGTGTGTTTTAAGCAGGCTGTCGTGTGTGTATGTTTTAAGCAGGCTGTCGTGTGTGTGTGGTT
>JAWZYT010002908.1:32500-75937 GCA_034508575.1 Petrolisthes manimaculis | reverse complement strand
TTTCCCTCCTCTTCCTCTCTCTCGATAGTGCTTATATTCCTCCTTATTCTTTCCGTCCTCCAGCAGTTTTCCTCTTACTCTTCTCCATCGCCATTCCCTCTCCTTCATCACGTTTCCCTCTCCAACCATCCCTCTCCATCATCATCATCTTTCCCTCTCCCACCATCCCTCTCCATCGTCATTATTCCCTCTTCATCATCATCTTTCCCTCTCCAACCATCCATCCTCTTCCAGGCTTCGTGATGCTGGCAATGACTCTCTCTCATTAAGTCCCCCTGTTCGTGCCTCTTCACAATCAACGTCTGTATTCCTTGTCACTCGAGCCACATTTTTTGACATCCCCGAGCGCTGCCAACGGGTGTGTGAGCAGACTACCATCCAGACTGGAATATTCATAACCATTTTATGTGGCTTATAAACAGGTTCGCTAATTTCCCTTAATATTTTTCACTTGTAATGTTTTAATTACTGACCGACGGATTTTCTTGTCTGAGTGAAGAACCAATGTAATAAATAAAGCTAAACACGCTTTTAATTCATCAAAAATAATCTCTTTACTTTTTTTATAATATATATATATATATATATATATATATATATATATATATAATATAATATATATATATACTATATATATATATATATATATATATATATATATATATATATATATATATCTATATATACCGGTATTTATGTTTGGAGGGAATCAAGTAGTAAAGAGCATGAGATATGGGAGAATATAATTGGAAGTTAACTATGTATTCCTCCAAACAGCGTCACAAAACAGACCAACCTTGTCTTCCCTGTTTCCCGGCACGAGTTGGAGGAACCTGTATACCTCCAACTCCAAGACAACAGCTTACCTCCATTAAGTAATTAGTCCAAACTGAATCCTTTTAATTTCCACAGTAATTTCAACCTACCAAGACTAAAAAAGGAAAAAAAAAAAGTTAATAAAAAAATATATAATAGCGGTATATATGCAAAGGAAAAACATAATATCTTCTCTCATGAATATACCAACTATTTTTTTTCCTTTTTACTCATTTTCATTTTCTTCACTTTTTTTATTTACTTTTCTTCTTCGTTTTGTTGTTCCTCCTTGTTTTTCTCCTTATTTATATATGTTATTATTATTCATATCTATTTTTCAATTTTAAAGTCTATTTCAGTGTAATATTTCCATTTTCTTCTCTATTATTCACCCATTTCCATTAGTTTCATTCTCTTTGCAGCACTTAAGTATTTTCCTTGTAGTCTCCTCCCTTTTCCTCTTTCATTCTCTCTTACAATTCTTCCACCTTTCCTTCTTCTTGGTTTTCCCCAGCAACCATTTCATCTCTCCTTCTCAATCTCCTCATTTTCAATTTCTACTCAATTCTTCCATCTGTTCTTCTCTTCTGTCATCCCTGTTCCCTCTTTCATTCTATATACAACCTTTCTAACTTTGTCTATGTCTTTCCCTATATCATTCTTTATGCTATGTTGCCACCTCTTCCCTGTTCCTTATTCTTTTCATTCTTTACGTTATTCTTACACCTTCTCTTTGCTTTCCCTCCCTCCCTCCTTCCCCCTACATTTACTTTATCCTTCCCCAATTTCCTGTTCCTTTTTTACTCTATAATTATAACGCAGCTTCCTAATTAAACCCTGACCTCAGAAACAAGCAAACAAGACTCGATTCTGAACTCCGAAAAATAAGAACACACACACACACACACTTTCTCTCTCTCTCTCTCTCCTCACACACACAAACTTTCTCTCTCTCTCTCTCTTCTCTCTCTCTCTCTCTCTCTCTCTCTCTCTCTCTCACTCTCTCTCTCACACACACACACACACACACACACTTTCTCTCTCTCATCGTAATAAATAATCAAAACAAAAATCTCTCTCTCTCTCTCTCTCTCTCTCTCTCTCTCTCTCTCTCTCTCTCTCTCTCTCTCTCTCTCTCTCTCTCTCTCACAAAAAAAAAAAAAAAAAAATGCTTAAAAGAAAACGTAATCATGGTCTGAAAATTAACTCAGCCGAGTCTCAGTAACTAGCCCAAATTTTAAACCCCCTTCCCCCCCAACGACCCCAAACCTGCACCCTACCAGACACGCACACACACACACACACACACACACACACACCATCTCCATCCCCCTCCCCCCACGACCCCCAAACCTGCACCCTACCCAACACACACCCCCATCTCCCCTCAAGTTCAAAAGTATTCAATTTTGTATGCTTGTTAATAAGGGAGAGTTGTTTTCCGGGTTATTTAAAATCGTCTGGCGTTCGTGTAAGCAAAAAATCTCGTATTATGTGGGATGTTGTTTTAGGTTTTAATTTTATTTTTGTTGGTGCATGATTTTGAAGGTCTCTGATTCCTCCAAACTGCTTCACGAATCAGATCTCCTATTAGTATCACTGAGGACGTGTCTGTTTTCTCGTATAGTTAGGAGGAATTTGTAGTCTTCCAAATATAACAACCACACTCACTTTTCCCATTGAGAAATATACAGTACTTTTTGGGCTTTGGAATTTGTTTAGTGTTGCTCTAAATGTTATAACAATATCATCTGAAAATAAATAATGGTCAGATTTAAGTTAGAGAAATTAGTAAAACAGTAAGCTGTATTATAAAGTCGCCAGGGATTAAAATACGTACACACACACACACACACACACACACACACACACACACACATTCAGGAAGGCAGACGCACACAATCATCATACAACCCTCCAAATTAATTAAGCCCACCCGGACTCCTCCCCATCTGATGTCTACCGCTCCCATACTAACTCCCCCCCCCCCCCCCCGCCTCTGGTCACCTCACGCGAATTCTGCCCTACTTTTCTCTCTCTTTCTCTCTCCTCTCTCTCTCTCTCTCTCTCTCTCTCTCTCTCTCTCTCTCTCTATGTATCTCCTGTTTTTCTGTTTATCTCTCAGAACTGTATGTTTATCTCTTTCAATTATGTTAGTCTGTTTCTCCCTCTTTCTCTCATGAACTGTCTTTCTCTATCTTTCTCTCTCCAGTTTCTCACCTCTTCCCTCCAATGCACCAAAAAGAGGTTCTCCCCTTAATAACACACACAAGGTTGGGTCGTCTCAATGAATAGCAAGCGTTTAAGGACCCTGTGATGTAGTCAGAAAATTGGAGGTAAATAAGTCCTTCAAACATTGCTACGAAACACCACCTTAATAGAAGGAGTGTGTTTCGTGGCATAGTCAGGAGGAATCAGAAGCCTCCAATTTTCATTTCATCCGTCTCTTTATCTATCTATCTATCTATCTTCCCCCCCCCCCTCTCTCCCTCTCTCTCTCTCTCTCGTCCAACCTTTCAGTGGGTGAATTAAATCATCCACACTTAATAAAGGTAATTGAGCGTGAAATGAATTGGGGGTCACAGCCACCACTAACGCTGTCCTATGTCTGGCTGGGGGGGGGGGGGGGCTTCTCTCTCTCTCTCACACTCTCTCTCACTCACTCACTCACTCACTTACTCACATACACATAGCCTACACTGTCTCACTTACTTATACTTACACTTACACTCACACACACGCACTCATTCTCACTCACTTACACTTACACTCACATACACACTCTCTCACTCACTTACACATACACACACACACTCTCACTCACTCACATACACACACTCTCTCACTCACACTCACTCTCTCTCTCTCCGTTATTTACTACATCCATTCCTTATCTACATATAGACTTCATCCTCTCACATTCACCTTCTCTCTCTCCTTTCCATTATTTGTCTTCCTTACTCTCTATCTCCTCACAGACACCTTATATCCCTAATGGAGTTTCTAAATCTATTTCAATATTATTCTCGTCTTCTCATTCTCTAACTTTTATCATGGGTTCCTGCTCGTCAATTTCTTTCCCCTTCCTCGTTTCTTGTCTCATCCTCCTACTTTTTCTTCGTCTTTATCGTTTTCCCTTCATTTTCCTCTCTTCTATCATTATTTTTACGTCTTTGTCTATCTTCCTTTTTCCTCTCCTAGCTTCCTTGTTTCTTCTCTCCTCTTCCTACCTATTCTCCGTTATTTTCTCTTCCCTTCCGTTTTCCTCTACTACCTCCTTTTCTACCTTCGCTTTATTTTTCTCTTCAAATTCCAATACACCTTTCTTCCTTCCATCCCTTTTTCCTTCTTCGCCTATTCTTCTACATCCATTTCTTTTTTCTGTATTCTTCTCTCCTCGTCTTTCTTCTCCATCTCTTATCAGGTTATAAGAGAAGAGAGAGAGAGTGAGTGAGTGGGAATGGACATTTGAACAGCTACAGATTCCTCCAAACTGTGCAACAAAACAAATTCCCTACTCGTACACTGAGGGACTACTACCATGTTTTCTGGTGTAGTGGAGGAATCAATAACCCACAGATTTGGTCTCAGTGGATTACCCTCTCAATCAATCATGTGTCATGCAGGCACCACGAAAATACATCACTAAACTCAAAATGTGTTTAGACGCCACATGTGCGTCAACGAAATCAAAGGTGATAAGAAAAGAGGGTTGGGTTGGAGTGGGTTGGGTTGGGTGGACCTGGGTTAAGTTGAGTTGGGTTGGGTTGGGTTGGGTTGAGCTGGGTTGGGTTGATTTGGGTTAGGTTGTGTGAGTTGAGTTGGGATGAGCTGGGTTGGGTTGGGTTGGATTGGATTGGATTAGAATGGGTTGAGTTGGGTTGACCTGGGTTGGGTTGGTTTGGGTTAGGTTGTGTGAGTTGAGTTGGGTTGAGCTGGGTTGGGTTGGGTTGAGCTGGGTTGGGTTGGATTGGGTTGGGTTGCTTTAGATTGAGTTGGTCTGGATTGGATTGGATTGGGTTGAGCTGGGTTGAATTAGGTTTGGTTGTGTGATGTACAGTTGGCTCCACTCCCGCGTTTCTTCCCTGGCGTTGCCAATGTTGGGACAGTCAGAAATACGAATCCTGATTCACAAGGTAAAATATTCGAAACATTCATATCTTTCACTCTAAGGATATGAATGTTTCGATATTTTTTAAATTGTGGATAGGGATTCGAATTTCTGACCTACCTAACATTGGCAACGACAGGGGAGAAATGCGGAGTGGAGCCAACTGTACGTGTGAGGTGAGAAGGATCGAACTGAAGAGGGTGAAGAGGAAGGGGGAAGGGGAAGGTGAACATGGAGTGGAGTAGTGGCGACGGAGGGGAGGCTGGGGGAAGAACGTGGTAAAAGAGGAATGGTAAAAATGAGGTACAGTGAAAAGGGAGGAAGGAAGATGAAAATAGTGTGGTGGAGGGAAAGGAGGGGGACAAGATGAAGGAATGGGGAGATGAGGGTGGTGGATATGGGGTATAGTGAGTAGGGTGGTGAGTAGGATGTAATGGGGGTAAGAGCAAAGTGAAGGATGGGGTGTAGAGGAGGAAGAGTGTGGTGCGAATTAGAGAGAGAGAGAGAGAAAGAGAGAAAGAGAGAGAGAGAGAGAGAGAGAGAGAGAGAGAGAGAGAGAGAGAGAGAGAGAGAGAGAGAGAGAGAGAGAATGGGATGCTGTGTGTGGAGGGGTAGAAAAGAGGGCGTTTGTGAAGAATGGGTGGAGAGGCTGAAGATGACCTGAAGTGGGCGGAGGTGAGGGGGGCGATAAGAGCGATGGACGATGGGAAATATGATGTGGGTGGGAGGGGGAAAGGGAAGTGGGTAGGGGGGGAGAGGGAAAGGGAAGTGGGTGGGGGGGAGGGGTAAAGGGAAGTGGGTAGGGGGGAGGGGGATGGAGGAGAGTGGGTGAATAGGGGAGGGGAGAAAGAGAAGTAGGGAGGAAGGAGGGGGGGAAGGTAGAAAAGGAAGATTGTGGGTGGATGTGTGAGGGGAGGGGGGAAAGGAAAGTGAATTGGTGGGTGAAGAGGAAGGAGTCGTGGAGAGAGTGGGTGGGGTGGGGGTGGGTGGGTATGGGTGTGCTACAGAGATAATGGAGATGCGTTTATGAAAAAGGTGGAAGAGAGGAGAGATATTGTGGTGGGTGGACTGGGTGGGTGAGGAGGGAGCCTTGGAGTGGGGTGTATGAGTGGGTAGGTAGAGGGGGCGGATGGTTGTAGCAGGTTAGGGGGGGGGAGGGGGTATTGGAGAGGGTGGGGAGTGAAGAATGAATTAAATAAAGTAGAGTGGAGGAGGTAAAATTAAAAGTGTATAAAAGTATATAAAGTGAAGCAGAAATGGAGTGAATCAGAGCTGAGTGAAAGTGGAGTAAATTAGAGTGGAGTGGTGGGAGTAGCAAGAGTGGAGTGGTGGGAGTAGCAAGAGTGGAGTGGTGGGTGTAGCAAATGTGGAGTGGGGTAAAGTGGAATTTAGCAACGTTAGGCTGAGGTGAAGGGAGGCAAGCAGAGTAATACTGTGATGCTAAACTCGAAAAAAAAATTAAGGCTAGTTCAAGAAAAAGAAAATGTAAATGAAGAAACGGGACTCTAAATTTGGTTAAAGGGGAAATTAAAACTGATACTAATGCTAATGTTGGAAATGAAGGTAGCGTTGGAAATGAACAATGTGGAAAATAATGGGAAAACCATACTAAAATGAGGAATACGAAGGTAAAGTGAAGGAGATAGCCAATATAATAATGAAAGTGAGGGGTACTTGAAAAAAAAAAGAAAGAGCGGGAGAGGAGGGAAAAGAGAGGAAGAGAGGAAGGAGAGTAATGTAAGTGAGGAGGAAAAACTAGGTAACATGAGTGTACGACGTTAAATTAAAAGAGGAAAAATCATTCAAGGGGGAACAATTTAAAGGGAAAAAAATATGAAGTAAAGGAAACACGAGCCTGGGAAAAGGATAAAAATGAAAAAAAAGTAAAATATATATTGGAAGGACATGGAAAGAAGAAAGGAAGAGAAGAAAATAAAAGGAAAGGAAGAGGGAAAAGAAGGAAGAAAGGAATGGATGGATGGATGGAAAAGAAGGAAGGAGTTAAGGAGAGAAATTAAGAGGGATGGAAAGAACGGTAGGAAAGAATAAATGACCAACGAATGAAGGATAGAATGAAAGACAAATTAGGGGAAGAAAAAATCAAAAAGGAAAGAACGAAAGACAGTATGAATGAAATAAAAATGGATGAAACAGAAAAGGAATAAAGGAAGGAAGGAAAAGTGAAATAGGAAAATAGAGATGAAGAAATAGGAGACACAACGAATGAGAATAACTCGACCAGAAGAATAAAGGAATAATGACAGAATAAATAAATAATAATAATAACAAAGATGACATGGAGAGGATAGAGAAAAAAACGATTATAGAAGAACGAAATAATAGAGAAAAATATAGAAGTTTAACGAAATAATAGAAAAAATTATAGATGTTTAACGAAATAATAGAGAAAAATATAGAAGTTTAACGAAATAATAGAAAAAAATATAGAAGTTTAACGAAATAATAGAGAAAATATAGAAATTTAACGAAATAATAGAGAAAAATATAGAAGTTTAACGAAATAATAGATAATATAGAAGTTTAACGAAATAATAGAGAAAATATAGAAGTTTAACGAAATAATAGAGAAAAATGTAGAAGTTTAACGAAATAATAGAGAAAATATAGAAGTTTAACGAAATAAGAGAAAATTTAGAAGTTTAAAGAAATAATAGAGAAAATATAGAAGTTTAAAGAAATAATAGAGAAAAATGTAAAAGTTTAACGAAACAAGAGAAAATATAGAAGTTTAACGAAATAATAGAGAAAATATATAGAAATTTAACGAATAAGAGAACAAAATATAGAAGTTTAACGAAATAATATAGAAAGATATAGAAGTTTAACGAAATAATAGAAAAATATAGAAGTTTAACGAAATAATAGAAAAATATAGAAGTTTAACGAAATGTCAAGGAAAAACACTAGATAGAAAAATATGGAAATAAACAAATCGGATGATAAAATACGATGAGAGAAGAATAGAGAATAAGAGGAGAAAGAGGAGAGGGAAGAAACTGAAATACCAGAAAAATAAAAGAGAAAAGAAAAATGAGAACAGCATCAGAACAATAAAAGAAAAGAAAAATGAGAACAGCATCAGAAAAATTATACACAAGAAAATACAGCAGAAAGAATTTGATAAAAAAAAAAAAAAATAAGCCCGGATGGAAAGGAAGGAAAAATGAGCAGAGAAAGACGGTCAAAATTCAACCGGATAAAAGTGGGAGAAAAGAAAATGGAGGAATAGAAAAGAAAACAAAGAAACGTGGAAGCTAAGGCAGGTCAAGGCAGAGCAGGGCGTGGTGTGTGTGTGTGTGTGTGTGTGTGTGTGTGTGTGTGTGTGTGTGTGTGTGTGTGTGTGTGTGTGTGTGTGTGTGTGTGTGTGTGTAGGGAGGGGTGGAGTGTGTGTGTGTGTGTGTGTGTAGGGAGGGGTGGAGTGTGTGTGGGGAGTGTGTATGTGTGGAGTTTGTATGTGTGTGTGTGTGTAGGGAGGGGTGGAGTGTGTGTGTGTGTGTAGGGAGGGGTGGAGTGTGTGTGTGTAGGGAAGGATGTATGTGTGTGTGTATGTGTGTGTGTGTGTGTGTGTGTAGGGAGGGGTGGAGTGTGGTAGGGCAGGGAAGGGGAGAGGAGAGGCGAATTCAAATCAGTAGGATGAGAGAGACGCGGTGTTGTGCAAAGGACTGGTTAACAACACACCAAAGCAGGCCAGGGGAAGCAGGCCAGGGTGAAGCAAGCAGGACAGAGAAAGCAGGCCAGGGGAAGCAGTGCAGGGTGAAGCAAGCAGGACAGAGAAAGCAGGCCAGGGTGAAGCAGGATACAGGAGAACTAACTGAGACAAGGGTAGAGAAGGAGACATCAAACTAAGACAGGGCTGGATAAGGCATATAAAGGAAGAGAAGGAGAGGAGAAAGAGAGGAGAAGGAGAGGAGAAGGAGTGGATGAGAGGAGAAGGAGTGGAGAAGGAGAGGAGAGAAGGAGTGGAGAGAAGGAGAGGAGAGAAGGAGAGGTCAGAGTGGTACAGGGGAAGGGCTAAGCAAACAACAAATGGAAAAGTTGAATAGGTGTAAGGGACAGAGCACAGACAAGTACAGACGCATCGTATATTAGGGTAAGGCATGAGAAGGCAGGGTCGGCAAGGTACAGTGTAAGGCAAACAATGACCTTGAGAGGGGCAGGGTGAAGTAAGGTTAGGCTAAACAGAGGACAGCAGGGTAGGGAATGTCGGGATGAAACGGCAGGGTGGGATACGAATGCAGGAAAGGGCAGGGAGGGGGCAAGAGAGAGAGTATAGAGCAGAGTAGAGTTGGGCATTGTGTGGGAAAAGAAAGCAGGGCAAGACAGGGTAAGGTGAGGCAAGGAGATGTGTTGGTGTGTGGTAGGACAGGAAGGGGCAAGGGAGGGGGAAGGGCAAGGGAGGGGGAAGGGGCAAGGGAGAGGAAAGTGGCAAGGGAGGGGGAAGGGGGAAGAAAGGTGTGGTACCATTAGAGTAAGAAGGAGGGAAGGAGTAAAGGAAGGAAAGAAGGAAGGAAATGTGAGGCTGGAGAACTAATTAGTCCCACACTGAATCAAGACCTCATCTGTCCCCCCACCAACCAACCAACCAACCAACCTACACTCTCACTCGTCTTCTCCAGCCCACTCTTTCTCGCTGCCCGACCCCCTCTCTCACTCTCACTTTCCTCTTTCCCCACCTTACACTATCTCTCTCACATTCTCCAATCACTCTCTACCTCCCTCTTTCATTCCTCTCTCTCTCTCTCTCTCTCTCTCTCTCTCTCTCTCTCTCTCTCTCTCTCTCTCCATCACCCACTCCCTTTCATTCTGCCTCCAGGAAGCCTCTCGCTGTGTGTATACCTGCTTTGGTGTGTGCTTGTGAAGGTGTATGTACGTCTGTGTGTGCTATTGTGCATTTGTGTCCTCTGTATGTCTGGGTGCACTCTCGTCTATGTATAACTGAGTTCTTGTGAGGATACAATACACATACACATACACATACTGTACATATATATTGGAAAGATATAAACATGGATAGATAGATTGATAGATAGATACACGTAATCTTGTTTAGGGAAGGTAGGCAGATAAATTAAATACATCTAGAGCATCGAGTATTAGATTAGATACTTAATTATGTTCCAGGTTCCAAATGGAGTTCCGCCCAAGAACTGGAAGTAATATGGAGGCTATTGATTCCTCCAAACTGTGTCGACTCATACACAACCTCAGTTTAGGTGTTTTTTTGTTTTGGAGTAAGAAGTTGAAAGCACCGTAGAATGTTTTTGAGTCCTCCAGAGTGTGACATCAATAATACACTTCAAGATTTTTAATGGTATGATTTATTGTACATTTTGGAGGAATCAGTGGCCTCCAATTCACCATCACCCTCATTATCACCACCAATAAATTACCACTATCACCACCCCCATTTTCACTGACACTACTGTACACTACCACCATCACCACCACCACTACCACTAACACACCACCACCCCCATTACCACTCACTAGACACCACTACATCACAATCAACCACCACTACCACAACCCCTAATACTACCACTATATCCCCACCACCACTACTACCACCACCACTACTAAAAACTACAAATACTACCACTATATCCCCACCACCACTAAAAACTACAAATACTACCACTATATCTCCACCACCACTACTACCACCACCACTATTATTATTATTATTCTACCCGTTTATCTGATTAGTCTGTCTGTTGGGTCGGCTTAAGCCAATCAGAGGGGCGAGTTTTCCTGATGGTCATTAAGGCAGGTCAGGGGGAGATAATTAGTCCCGGGGTGGAAGGGAAAAAAAGCAAGAGAGAGAGAGAGAGAGAGAGAGAGAGAGAGAGAGAGAGAGAGAGAGAGAGAGATTAGAAGGGAAGTGAGAGGAGGGAGGGAGGGAGGAAGCGAGAGAATATTGGCCTGCATAATAAAGTTAGGATGAAGTTAGGTTGGTAAGGAGAGACTGGATGTGTGAGGATGAGGAGATGGTTAGGTTATAAGAGAGAGAGAGAGAGAGAGAGAGAGAGAGAGAGAGAGAGAGAGAGAGAGAGAGAGAATGTACACTACTAAAATTCTCGTAGTTATACTGGAGACCGATTTGAGTCTACTAACATAACAACCTCGAGGTCACCATGGCCAAAATTGTCCTTAGGAGACCGAATTTGAGGTTGGCAATACGATCCAAAATTGTTCACGGTCTAGTCCCTGTAGAGCAGCAGTGTTATCCTAAATGTTTTGCCTTTTGTACCCTTTCTTACCTTTTATAGTTACTTACCCCCATGACTGATGAAACTTAATTATTTTTGGACGGACGATGAAGACAAAATATTTAGGGCTCGCTTAAGTCGATTGCTGGACAAAAAAATGCAATTCAGTAAACGATAATTAATTAAGAACAACGAAATAACAAAATACTTGAAAACTACTTACAATTTAATGAAAAAAAAAATTGAAAAAAAGATACACACTTAACTTCGAATATGAAACTCAGCACGAGTGAGTGACTTCAGTGACAGAGTGACAGAGTGAGTGACTCTAGTTCGCCAGACAGTACTGTTCCCGTACACGTACCATACGCGTCTGTCCTGGTTATCCTTCCCTCTTTAAGTTCCCCTCCTCCGTATTCACTTACTGATACAGATTCTTATCTCTGTCTACATTATGTTGGAATCTAAGGGAATGTGTTTTAGAATATATATATATATATATATATATATATATATTGTCTGTATATGTGTATTCATCGTCTTCTCACGTACCCCTTTGAACTATACTACCTACCCTCAGCGGTTCGTGGACCCCAATTTGGACAATACTGCTTTGAGGGTTATGGTGTGGTGGTGGTGGTGTGGTGCTGGAGGCCGTCCTTTGTGAGGCAACATCAACTATTCACGTTTTGATTTGCACGTTTAAAGGTTTCATGTGTCTCACTCATGTATATAATATAATAAAATACCAAGCACTTTGAATTTCCGCTGCTTTATGTTTACGTATCAAGCAATATCATTGTGGAGGAGTCATTAAATGGAATATAAGCGGTCCACCCTGATAATATAATAATAAAGTAGAGTACAGTACATTACCAAACAGCTGGAACGTTGCATTCTGGACACTTACCTGAGGAAAACAAACAAATATATTTAGTCAACTCATACACAAATGGACAATAAGGGACAATCTCACCAACTCCAACAATCAATACGGACTGTTATTAATTTATTCTCATGCAACATACGGTAGGTCCACAATCAACATTTTTATTGCAACTCTTCATAAGCAGAAATTGATTTTGTAAACAATTGAGTTCACCTCTGTTAAATCGTCTGGCGTTGGTCCAAGTATATAGCCTATGACCTCCGTAGCAATGTCAGATGGTCAGTAATGTTTTCGGTTCATATGATAGGCTTCAAAAATTTATAATCATCCAGAAAAATTTTGGCTGCCCCCTTTAAGAATAAGTAGCGAAAGTCTAAACATTAAGTGCTAATATAAATACAGTAAAGGATATCATATGACGCTGGGGAAAATAACGAAATTAAGCAGAATTATATACTTTTTTTATTCCGTTTCGAAACTTTTTACTATGAAAAAGTTGGGGGAGTGAGAGAAAAAATTACTGAGGTAAACAGAAAGTGTGTGCACGTACAATACGACAGAATGTGTGTGTGTGTGTGAGAGAGAGAGAGAAAGAGAGAGAGAGAGATTGAGAAAAGCAGAAAGCATGTGAGAGAGAGAGAGAGAGAGAGAGAGAGAGAGAGAGAGAGAGAGAGAGAGAGAGAGAGAGAGAGAGAGAGAGAGAGAGAGAAACAATACATACACGCAAGTACAAACCCAGAATATCTACACAACAACAACAACAACAACAACAACACCAACAACAACACCACCTTGGCAGCAACGTGACCAATGTCTGAGTAACTTTCAACTTGGCTAACAAGAAGGAAGAAAATACAATTGGATTGGGTATAGGCCTGGCACCTGGTCGCCCTTGGCAATACCATAAGAGCGTACGTGAGGGAGTTGTGGAAAGAGAGAAGAAACCCCCTGGTGATAAATGGTGGAAGTGGGTAGGCTGAAAGGATGGTGGTAGTGGTGGTGATGGTGGTGGTGGTGATTCAAGTGGTGGTGGTGGTGTATGTTGTTGTTGTTGGTGGTGGTGATTAAAGTGAGTTGGTGGTGTATGTTGTAGTGGTGGTGGTGGTGGTGATTAAAGTGGTATTGGTGGTATCTGTTGTGTTGTTGTTGTTGTTGGTGGTGGTGATTAAAGTGGGGTTGGTGGTATTTGTTGTGGTGTATAAACTAGTAGTGGTGGTGGTGGTGGTGATTAAAGTGGTGTTGGTGGTATTTTTTGTGGTGTATAAACTAGTAGTAGTGGTGGTGGTGGTGATTAAAGTGGTGTTGGTGGTATTTTTTGTGGTGTATAAACTAGTGGCGGTGGTCGTGAAATATTGATGGTGATAATCTAAATGATGGTGATAAGCATGTAATTTTTTTTAGATGGTGGTGGTGGTGTTGTTTGTGGTGATGATAATGGCCAGGTAGTGGTGATGATGATGATGTCTGTGGTAGTAGTGATAGTGATGCTGATGATGGTTATGGAGGGAATTAGGAAAAGGAGATACGGTGACGATACGTAACTCACCATCTCACTTTTCATTCAGCCAATCTCGTCCCTCCTTTAGCCTCCATTCACACTCTCTTTACAATTCTCTCATTTTATTTCCATTTTTTCTTTACACCCATTATAATACATTTCCTTTCTCTTGCCACACGCAGCCTATTCTCCTCCCTCTGCCGCTCATTTTCCTCCTCCTTACCTTTCCACCTCCCTTCCTTCTTCTATACAAGGTTTTCCTCCTCTTTACCTCCCCATCTCCCTTCTGCTAAACCCCGATTTCCTCCTCATTACCTCTCCATCTCCCTCCCTTCCCTCCTGCGTGTACCCCCTCCTCTTCCTTACCTCCCTTACCTATCCATCTCCCTCCCTCCCTTCCTTCCTTCCTCTTCCTTACCTCTCCATCTCCCTCCCTCCCTCCCTTCCTTCCTTCCTTCCTCTTCATTACCTCCCTTACCTCTCCATCTCCCTCCCTCCCATCCTTCCTCTTCCTTACCTCCCTCCCTCCCTTCCTTCCTTCCTTTTCCTTACCTCCCTTACCTCTCCATCTCCCAGGCGTGATCAGTAGTTTCCTCCCTCCAGTACAAAGTCTAACTTGATGATCGATAATCCAATACCAGGTAATGGACAGGACCACCATCCCCACCACCACTACCCTTCCCTCCCTACCATCCCCACTACCACTACCCATCCCCACCACCACTACCCTTCCCTCCCTACCATCCACTCTCACCACCCTCCACCACTACCCACCCCTACCATCCACTCTCACCACCTCATCTACTCCCTCCACCCACCAACTACCCACATACCACTCACCTTACTGGACCTACGCCTCATTAAACTACTTAGGCTACCTGTATCAACCAACCTATCCATACCTTGTTTATCTTCCTATAGACCTACCTGCTAAAACACACACACCCCTGCCGGCCTACCTACTTAAGCATATGAACCTACCCATGCCTACTGACCTACCTACCTACCTTATAACTCATGTAGAAAGATATATATTTTTTCCTTTTTATTTGCCTACCTACATACCTACCAACCCGCTGACCCATACACAAGTACGTAAATGCCTACTTACCTATATGAATCTAGTGATGCCTTGCCTACCTACCTACCTACCTCCTAAGTCATACACACACTTCCTTCCTTGCAATACACACACACTTTATTTCCTCTGCTTGTCAATTTACCTGTCTATACCTAATGAATACCTAATGACCCATGCTCAGCTTACATCTAATATTTCGTAAACATTCTTAACTCCTGAATCTACTTAGCCAAAATAATATATGACAAATAATTGATATACCTACTTATCTACTCGTATGCCAACCAATATCGTCGACCTCCTGGGTAGTACGTTACCGAACTATTATATACCTATCCTACCATCCTACCCAACTACTTATCAATCCCCTTCTTCCCTATATACCTATTATACCTATATATTACTTCATCAACATACTCGTACCGTGTCTCATTATGCACGACACAAAGCACCAATCAATACACCTACTACTACAGTCGATATTTTATAGGCTTATACCAATAGCTCATAAGGGTCACTATTCCTCCCAGTCAAAGATCTAATATGAATAATAAATGGAGTGACTCAGATCCCTAAACGCCAGTGGTTTACTTTTAGTTGGTTAAGTAAATTCATCTGGAGGTAATTATCACACGAATTATCATAATCATTATCATTATTATTATTATGATGATGATGAGGAGGAGGAGGAGAAGGAGGAGGATGTTTATTATATCTACTATCATCATTATTACAACTAAATACATTATATTATGATCTGTCAATAATTTCAATATAAGTATGATTATTAATATTACTTCAACCACCACCACCACCACCACCACTATGGCTCCACTACTACCACTACCAACTACCACTACGGCTCCACTCGGCAGTACCGTACACCTCACCCAACTCGAGGGATCAAAAGAACCATAATCATGTGAGCCCTTCAAGTCCTCGCTCCTTCCATAATTCTTGCCCCTTGATCCCAGCTTACGAGAGAGAGAAAAAAATGATGGGAGAAAGAGAGGGGGGGAAATATAGGGGAGAGAGAGAAAAGAGAGGAAAATATAGGGGAGAGAAAAAGAGAGGAAAAATATAGGGGAGAGAGAGTAAGAGAGGAAAATATAGGGGAGAGAAAAAGAGGAAAAATATAGGGAAGAGAGAGAAAGAGAGGGAAAATGAGAAAGAATGATAAAGTAAGAGCAAAATACAATGGAGATAGAGAGGAAAAAATATTGGGGAGAAAGAGGAAGAGCTGGAAAATATAGGGGTGAGAGATGGGGAGGGGGGATATAGAGGGGAGAGAGGGGGGGGAGAAATATAGAGGGGAGAGGGAGAGGGGAAAACATAGATAGGGGAGAGGGAGAGAGGGGAAAACATAGATAGGGTTGAGGAGGAAAAACCCTTGACTAGAGAAAGAGAGTAAATTATGAGGCGTGGAAAAAATATATATTGATGTCTTTGTGGTCGAGTGAATGTTTGGGCGTTTGGGCGTGACGGGAGGGAGGGAAGGAAGGAAGGAAGGAAGGAAGGAAGGAAGGAAGGAAGGAAGGAAGGAAGGAAGGAAGGAAGGAAGGAAGGAAGGAAGGAAGGAAGGAAGAAAGGGAGGGAGGGAGGGAGGGAGGAAGGAAGGAAGGAAGGAAGGAAGGAAGGAAGGAAGGAAGGAAGGAAGGAAGGAAGGAAGGAAAGAAAGGGAAGGTAAAGGAAATACTATATGGAGGAAATAAGTTAAAAAAAAATATATATATATATATAGGTGGTGTTCGAAAAAGGGGACATTATGTATGTATGTACTGTATGTGTAATATTTTTATGTATGTATGTATGTATGTATGCATGTGTAATATTTTTATGTATGTATGTATGTATGTATGCGTAATTTTTTTCTATATGTCGAGGTAAGGGACACAACAACCAATCCACTAGTGTCTGACTGTATGTATGTGTAAATATAAATAGTGTGTATATATGACAAAACTATTAGTAAATAGTTGTGTAGGCTACGTGGTGAGAAAAGGGAAGGCGTGGCATCTCAACCCATCCCATGCCATCCACTAATACGTTTTTGTTGCTACGGGGAAACAGAAAACGGTGTGTGTCATATTTGTTGATTCAGGCGACAGATGGGTAGGTGGAGGGGCGACAGGGGGGGATATGTGGGGACAGGGGAGAGATGAAGGAGGAGAGGGGTAGGTAGGGGGAGAGGGGGAACTAGGTGGAGAGGAAGGAGGGAGGGGGAGAGACGAAAGATAGGGAGGAAAGAGAGAGACGACATATAGGGAGGAGGGGAGGGGCATTGAGGGGCGTTTGTGGTACAGTCTGACAAAAGAGGTTCCAAGTACTTCCTTCCCTTCATATAAAACACATACGGGTCTCCGAGTGAATAATATCGTGTACTCAACTCTCGTCCCTTTTTTTTTCTCTTTCTCTCTTCTCTATAAACTGATCTTTAACTTTAATCTAGCAGGTAAAACTAATCTGTTGAATATATTTTATGAGTAAATTTAATCATATGAGTTAATCTTATGTAAGGAGTAAACATAAAGCCACACAATATTCAAACTCTTTATAATTATCATCGTCTGTTGCAAAGTATTATAAAAAAAATCTGATATTGTCAAGAACTAGTCATAGGATAAGAAAAGCAACTGGTAGAGGCGATTGAATTGGATTGGTCGGATTATATAAAAAAAAAAAAAAAAAAAAAAAAATGTATGTAGTGAACGACAGAACCTACTTAACAATGTCAGAGGCACGAGAAGTCATCAGTCCTTCCTCTATATATTTCCCATCTCATTCTTACATTATTTGGTGGTAGAAAAACATGGGTAAATTCAGTCAGTCCTCAAAGTTTCCCGAGGAGGTGACTATTTTGTTTCATTTTGGGGTGCATGGGAGGGTCAACGTTGTACCATGAATTTCTGTGCGTGACTGTACATTCCGTCACCCACCAGCTGTGTATTTGTCTACCACCATCTGTGTGTGTGTGTTTGGTAGTTAGGGGCATAAGGTGTAAAACGTGCGTGCGTGCGTGTGTGTGTGTGTGTGTGTGTGTGTGTGTGGAGGGGGGGGGGGGGGTACTTGGAGATAGAAGGTTTGACATTTTTTTTTTTTTTTTTTTTTTTTTTTTTTTTGGGACAGAAGGTATGACATGTGTGTGTGTTTATGCAGTTAGGGATAGAAAGTATGAAAGCGGATCGGTCCCACAACACTACTTCCCCTCTCCATCTGAACTTTGGAAGCGGTGACATGACGAAGAGAAATTCATCAACCAAAATATTACCATCTTTATGTCAATTGGATTTCTTATATATTTATTACCATGGATGGATGGGTACTGTTTCATTCAGCTAAGGGGTATTGTAATATTAATGATGTTTACACTAATAGTAATAAAAAAGGCACGAATAATAAGAGGAAAAATTAAAAACAAACTAATAATAAAACAAAAACTAGTAATAATAATAATAATAATAATAATAATAATAATAATAACAATAATAATAATAGTAATAACAATAATAATAACATTAATAATAACAATAATAATAACAATAATTTTAATAATACCAATAACAAGCAAATATAAGAAACTAATAATAATACCATAAATAATAATAATAATAATAATAATAATAATACTATACTCACCAAGGTCCACCTCGTGTTCCTCGTCCTCCACAATGGTTTCCATACCGAGGCTGGGGGGGTCTACAGTCTCCCCCTCCAGACCCCCCCTCATCTTTCCCTCCTCCACCTCCCCCTTACCCCCCTCCTCCGACTCTTTTTCCTCCTCCCCCCCCTCCTCCTCCTCCTCTCCCTCTAATTCTAACAACTTCTTCTTTTTCTTTTTCCCCTCCTTCTTCTTTCCTCTCTTCCTGTGTGTGTTACCAATCTTTCAAGGCTTTTTTTGCTCTCTCTAGCTCCAATTTATCTCTCTTTTTTATCTCTCCTTTTCTCCAATGATTTTCTTAATTTTCAATCGTTTTATTATTTTCAGCTTTACCTATTTTTCAATTTTTAAATTTTTATATCATATATTTTGTTTTTTATCTACAGCCTTTTCACATCCCCAATCATATTATTATAACTTTACATATTTCTTTATTTTTAATATTTTCTTAACTTCAGTCTCCGAGTATTTGTATCTTTAAACTTTTCGCTTAATATTTCCAAATGTTTTTCATATTCGAATTATTTTTTTATTTTGTTTTTCTAATATCTAAACTGACACCGACCAACCAAACAAAAGACTGGGGAATATAGTTTGTTCTTTCTCTCTTTTCTTGTTGATTTTCCTCTTAATTTTTTTTCCTTTCCTGATTTGTTTTTTTCTTTGTTTTTATTTACCGGCCGTGCTCGCCTCCAGGTATTTGAGCCTCACAAACAAACAAACAAGGAAGCAAACAAACAACCTCCGGCAACCATCACACCGAGTGCTTTTGGATGCTTTCGTGTGTGTTTTTTATTTTTCCTGTAGCACGTAAAATCATTTGGCGTTAGTCCACTACGTAAATAACAACATAAATAATAACATAAATAATAACATAATCGCATCATCACATTGCCAGCCTCTCCTTTCCTCCCTTCTTTAGCAAATTATTATACTAAATTTAGGAATATTTGATAATCATGATTCCTCCAAAGTATGCCAGGAAACAGGACCATATTAACAAAAACAATGGTGGCGTGTTGCTTGGAATAGTTTGGAGGAAGGAATCACTTGCTCCAGATTTACCAGCACTTAACTAAATGATTAACACCGTACCATACTTATTTTCCTACACATATTTTCTGGCGTTAGTCAAAGTGTGTTATTAAAAGAAAATGATATCATGTGGATCAAATTGGGGAGACTCTGAATCCTCCAAACTATGTCAATAAACCGGCAACAGTAGCATATGATTAAGTATATCTGTTTTGTAGCAAAGTTTGGAGGAATCAGTAGCCCTCCAATCTGTCCACAAAAGAGTATTTATTTCCTTATGATGCAAATAATGTCTTTACGTTTTAAAGGAATTCAATTTAACTCTTGGAATTAAGTACTCTTTCTCTTCGACACTAAAAATATTGTCTGGTGTTAGTGACAGCAAAATGTCTACGTCGTCAGCCCACCTTCCCGTGTGTTAACGAGTCCTACAAGTAAACATTACCACCAAACATTACCCATACTCAAAGGATTTGTTTTGTAATATATGTTAATTGGACGAATCAGTAGCCTACAATTTGCCAACAAGATCATAGGTACCGCTATAGAATTCACACACACACACACAAGCACGCACCCCCCCCCCCCACACACACACACATTCTTCTACACTTAATAGGATTTCATTCGGTCTGACTAACACATTGCTTCATATAATTTCTACTCAACACAAAGTTCACAATCATAATAATTCTCTCATGGAAAATATTTGAAAGGAAGAGAGAAATGTCACGAGCTTCACCAAGAGTTTATATAATATTAGTGGCTTTTGTTTACATAGAGCAGTGGTATAATTTGGTGGCGTTTCATATTTCCGTGGTGGTGATGGTGGTGGTGGTGGTGGGAAGCCGCTGTGAAAGAGAGCAAGAGCGCCGTGAAAGGATATCTGAAAGAGGATTCCATGCCATTCCCCAGCACGATCAAGAGGAGTTTCAGGAGGTGGAGGTGGAGAAAGGGAAGGGAAGGGAGGAGATGAAGTGGCGGTGGTGGAGAGATGGAGAGGTGGTGGAGGTGATTGAGAAGGATGAGGAGGTGGAGAAGGAGGAAGAGGAAGGAAAAGGAGGAGATGAAGTGGCGGTGGTGGAGAGATGGAGAGGAGGTGGAGGTGATTGAGAAGGAAGATGAAGTGAAAGGAGGAGATGAAGTGACGGTGGTGGAGAGATGGAGAGGAGGTGAAGGTGGAGAAGCAGGAAGAGGAAGGGATGGGATGAGAAGGAGATGAAGTGGTGGTGGTGATGGTGAAGGTGGAATTGGATGTGGTGGAGGTAATGCAATAGGAAGTGATGGAGGTAGAAGTGTTATAGGAATTGATGATGGTGGTGGTGGTGGTGGAGGGGAATGAAAAAGGGGAAAGAGAAAGGAGGAAATTGAATGGGAAGTGGAATTAGAGGGAAAAGTGACAGTAAATTAGAAGTGGAGGAAAAGAGAGGAGTGAACGAGGAGGGAATGTGAATCAGTAAGACCAAAGCCGATAGTTATGTATATAGAGACAAAAAAAAAAAAACAGATATCGAGACATAGCGATATTTAAAGATCGATATTGAACTGATACAGAGATTCATAAAATGATATATAGATAGATGCATAACTGGACAGAGAGAGAGAGAGAGAGAGAGAGAGAGAGAGAGAGAGAGAGAGAGAGAGAGAGGGGGGGGGGGAGGCGTGGGAGTGAACACGTGGGAGCTTAAAGTTGGCAAGAGTGAGCCAGTGAGAGAGAGGAAATGAGTGAGTGAGTGAGGGAAGGTCGGGAGAGAAAGAAGGAAGGAAGGAAGGAAGGAAGGAAGGAAGGAAGGAAGGAAAGATGGATCAAGACTAGACATTCCACTTTGCTCACATTATCCTCATCTCTGTCTCTCTCTCTCTCTCTCTCTCTCTCTCTCTCTCTCTCTCTGAAAATCCATCATCTTATCCTCCCAATTTTCCCAGGATCGGAACCCATATTCTTCTCTTATCAAGGCCTGTGGTGGTTCATTTCTCCCTGCCTCCTAAAATCCCAATCAATCATTTTTGCATCCACGTCCCTCCCTTTCCCTTTCCCTTTACGCATTCCTTACACTCGTTAACTTCTCCATCCCAGGCTTCCTATAATATAAAACAAGAGCTGAATTTCCTCATCAATATTATTTATGGCCTCCAACTACTTACTGTCCACTTATAATTATTAAAAAGAAGTGTATTGGTTTGCTCACTGTATTTTGTATCTCTGTGTGGTGAGTGTATCTGTTTGACCATTATTCTGTTTACTATCTTTTCAGGGGATAGTATACTTTTGGTACATTGCAGTGCCTTGATTCCTCCAAAGTATGCCACCACGAAACAGGACCAGACTGACAAAAATGATTGGTGGCCTGTTTGGAGGAATCAGTAGCTCCATATATACCAACACTGTACTACCTCCCCCCCCCCCCCTTATAAACGCTATCGGTGAGAGGACAGTGTATTCGTTGGCGAGTGTTGCATGAAGTGAAACGAAACATGAACGATGGAATATAAAAAAAAACCTTCTTCATTTATGGCCTCTTTCTCGTATAAAACGTCTTCATTTATGGACTCTTTGTCGTATGGTACAGTCGCGACACATAAGTCTTTGACCATGGAGGGTGTAAGGGAAAGTCTGTTCAAGGACTATGTGCCGCGACTGTACACCTCCATGCATATCCAAGACTGGTAATACTTCCTCAAGACACACCACAATCATGCATGCACTAGCTGCCCTTGTCAACAGTTCTTGCTAACTCCTTGAAGTAAAATAATATACAATACAAATATTAAAGTAAAGTTATATGAAAAGAAAAGCACCAACAGTTATTTCTCCTCCAAAAGGTAAAGAAGTGATACGAAATAAAAATCTTGCATTCTCATCCAATATACTCTTGTCAACAGTTCTCTCTCTCTCTCTCTTCCTGAAATAAGACACGAAAAAGAAAAAAAATCACCCACTCTCATCCAAATTCACCTTATCCTCTCCAATAAATTATAAGAAATGAAAACGCGCCCACTCTCATCCAAATTCACCTTGTCAACAGTTCTTCCTGTCCCTCGCCTCCCCAGAAATAACAAGAAGAGGAGGAAGAAATAAAAATCACCCACTCTCATCGTAATTCCTTCCCCTCCCCGCTTCCTAACTGCTCAGATCTCCTAGCTTATCCTTCCACTTTCTCGGAGATCCATCCCAGTCTCCCCTCGCGTCCTTGCCACACACACAGTCCCTGGAGACCAACCGCAATTTTCATTTTTCGTTCAGGACAGCAAAACCGATGCAGGATTTTGGCCATAACTTATTGTCGTACTTAAGGGGGAAATAGGCTCTTGGTACATTGGAGCGCCTTGATTCCTATGCAGTATGCCAGGACACGGGACCAGAGGAATAAAAAATGAGTAATGGTGGTCTATTGGTTGGGATGGTTTGGAGGAATCAGTTGCTTCAGATTTACCAACCCTGAGCTATTCCCTAAACTTATTCGAAGTCACTTTTGAGTAAATATTGAGTATTATATACATTTCTTCTAAAGTTTTAATATTTCATCCTGGCGTAAACGCACCAATGTCAGTACAATGTCTCCTGGTTAAAAAACAAAACAAAAAACACAATAGAGTAAAAGAGGTATCAACTATTTGGAGCATCGTGTTCATTTTCCGACGCTCCAGGGGGGAAGCTGTGCCACGAAACACATCCCTATGCATGGGTAACAATGTGGCCGTGTGTGGCATGACATTTGTGTGAAGGGATAAGTAGTCCTCAATTTCACCAACAAGAGATGCTTCCCTTAACAAACAACAATGGCTTTGCTGTCAGTGAGAGAAGTTGTCCCTCCTCGCCACCAAAGGTCAGTGTAAAAATATATCTGATGGCGGAGTATTTGTTTGTTTTCCATCACCAACAGACGGGGAAATTTTTATGATGACAATAGAAGAACATGTGCAGCAACAACGGGGCACAAAATCTATGTCCTAAATCACAACATAAATGATTTGGGCGACATGGATTGATTTGGAAGCCGAATACACGACCAACCATTTACTCCACCCGACACAAAAACTCTGTCCTAATGGGCAACATAAATAAAGGAGGGGCATGAGTTGATTTGGAATGGCGAGTATTGTACATTTACTCGACCCAATACTTCAGGACCTCGGTAAAGGCATATGTATAACCCTGTTATTTTGAGTTGCAGCATTAAAAAAGGATAAATAGGTTGATATGGAATCCTATAAACATGGTCCCAGTCACTTCTCCCTATATTGCAGGAATCTTGGAAAGGTGAACATCCTACGCTGTTTTGAGTAGCAATATCATAAACAAGTCAAGGGTCCGGGTTTGTTATGATGGGCAGGGATGGTGGTGGTGGGTTTATGACGAGCAGGGAGGGATGGTGTAAGTATGTGGTGGTGGTGTAAGCGATGTAGGTGTTAGTGGTAGTGGTGTAGGTGGGTCTGTTATGACGAGCAAGGACGATGATGGTGGTATAGGTGGTGTATTTTTTTGTAGTGGTGTTGGTGTTGGTGTAGGTGGGTTTGTTATGACGATGGTAGAGGTATTGGTGTACTGTATTTGTTCGTGGTGTTGGTGTATGTGGGTTTGTTATGACGATGGTGGTGGTGGTAATGGTGGTGGTGTTTGTGTTGTCATTACTGTTGTTGTTGTTGTCTTCCCTACCACACACAGCAGCGGGTGTCGACGGGAGCGAGGCGAGACAAATGGCTTGTGTCGTGGTTATGTTGGGAGGCGTCTATCATGGTCCCTGATTGGTGGCGATGGGGTTGTGGGAGGGGGTTGTGCGAGAGAGGGTAGTGGGTGAGGATTGTGCGAGAGAGGGTTGTGCGAGAGAGGGTTGTGCGAGGAAGGGTGGGTGGGAGAGGGTGTTGTAGGAGGGTGGGGATGTGGTGATGGGAGAGGGTGGGTGGGAGGTAGGTGGTGTTGTGTGATGGTGGATGGAAGGGGTTGTTGTTTTTGAGGGGAAAAGGGTGTTGTGGGAGGGTGGTTTGATTGGTGTGTTGGGTGGGGTGCAGTGTGGTGGGTGGATGGGTGGAGGAGAATGTTTGTGTGGGATGGCGTGTTGTGGGAAGGTACTGAAGGGAAGGATTCCACGAAACAGACTCCTTCCGTATAAGTAGTATTTCGTGTTATATATTGGATAGACAGGGCCCCATCCCCTCCCCCACTTACAAGTTGATGAATAGTGATCATTAAATTTCCAGAAGCAAATGTACACTGAAAGTAATTTAGGTAATTTATTACTGGCACTAAATCGCTTTACTTAAAGAGTTAATGTTCTGCAGGAAAACTGGAGGGTCACTGAATCCTCTAAACTATGAGTATGCTTCGAAACAGGTCCCCAGGGAGTGAGAAAAAGGTCGTCTGTTTCCTAACACTGTTTGAAATTACATCCTCAACATTTTTACAAACTGTTTAGTGCGCTTATAATTCTTATTCTTTTTGTAAAAAAAAAAAAGAAAAAAAAATGCACGTGGAGTTATTAAGCTTATTTTTATTATTATTATTTTTATTATTATTATTATTATCATCATCATCAAATATCATGCTCATAAATTTTTATTTTTTCATTATGGAGTTAATATTTTCCTGTTTACGTTACAAATTAATAAAACCTCAAATGAAAGAACACAAGCGAATAGTTACGTCCCCAATATCATGCAAAGTATTCATTTACGAAGACTAAGATTCTAATCTAATATAGCGTGTAGTGTTGCTTGCTATTTTGAGGTAACCGATTCCTCCAAACACTGCCACGAAACAAATACCCTCGTTATTGGTGGTGTCATGGGGAGCAGTTCGGGTTTGGAAGAATTGTAGCCTTCCATTTGCAGACAATAACAAACCCTTTAAAAACACATATAATATAATGGATCATCTACGAGACTTTCCGTGTAAGAATGGCGTACCAACCAACCATCACTGGCGCCCTCACTCATAAAATATTTTACGGGAGTTTCTTTTTGTTTTTACCTCTCAACGACGAGTGAAACCACCTGGCGTTATCCATAAATATGATGCAAAAGACGCTCGTGCAAATGGAACAGATGTAGCGTAATGTTATATCTATATAACTATTTATTTATGTATTTATAATTTGACATGAAGGTAAAAAAAATCATAGACTGTGTCATGAACAACGATGGTAACAGTTCAGGTATAACTTAACTCGGCTGAGATTATGACAAATCGTCCTCTTTACTCACAGACAAAGTTATATAAGCTTCTAACTGAGACGTATATATTTGACACGATACTGAAACTAACAATGTCATTCTGGTACATTTAGAATCATAAACACTACGAGGCTGAAAAGGAGCATAATTTCTCTACAAATGGAAGGACAAGTTATTTCACCAAACTATACTACAAAACAAATCCCCTACACGAATACTGAGGCAGACTGTTTCTTAGCAGAGTATGGAGGAATTAAAATCCCTCCAATTATTAGACTAAAACAGCCGACTCACCTTAAGTTAGGACGGGGAGAGGGCGAGGAAAACATATTAAACTTCTGGCCACTACTGTCCGCAAATGAGACAAATTACTGGGAGTGGAGGAGGGGGGCGTGTTTGGGGCCAATTTTCCACACGATATGATGGTCTGAATGTCGGTATTTATATAAAGGTCAGTGGGTCAGGTAGTAGTGGTGTTGGAGGTGGTGGTGGTGTTATTATAAGTGGTGATGGTGGTTGTGGTGGTGGTGTTTGTTGTTATTGTTGTTATTGTTGTTGTTGTTGTTTGTGGTGTTGGTTCTGTGTGACGTTCTGTTATAATAATTTTCCGTGCAGAACTCAACTCACCTTGCATGTACAACTCTCATTTCTTAATTAACTCCCGCATTCGTGAACTTTGGTCCTTAACTCTCCATCCATGTCACACCTCACAAAACTCTCCTCGCATGCAAATGAACATCGCCTCGCACATCACGCAATGCAAAACTCTCCATGCATCTATGTACACTATACCCAACTCTACATTCATCACTCTCCTTCCACCACAACTCTCCCTGTAAAACTCTCCACTCTACACGCTCTCCACACCTCATCACACTAAACCCTCCACCATTCACAGTTCCCCTTGTACAGACCCCATCAAAAGTCCTTCATCAGGTGAATAAAAGTGAACCATTTGAGAGAATCACCTGAACCAATATTATAGAGACCTATATTAAAAGGTTTGATTTTTTGAATGGGGGAAGGAGGAAAGATTATGAATAGGAGAATGAGGGTAACGAAGGGGTATGGAGGCGAGGGGGAATGGGATAAAAGGGTGATTAGAGGAGGGAGAATGGGAGAAGAGGGAGAATGAGAGAAGAGGTGGAATGGCAGAGGAAGGTAATGTAGGAAGAGAGAGATTGGGGAGAGGAGTAGGAATGGACGAAGAATTAAAGAGGGAAGTGGGGGAAGAGGGAGAATGGGATGGGAATGGGAAAAGAGAGAGACTGGGTAAGGGGATGGAGATAGGGAGTATGAGATGGAGAGAGGGAGTATGAGAGGGGGATATAAGAGGACAAGACCCAGCTAACTTTACCAACAGTGGTCTGGGTGAGGGTCGAGCCACACTAACTTGAGGGACGTCCCTTAGGAAGCTCTTCTCAACTTTCCCAGTGTATGCCTTCCCTTAGAATCAGCATGTAGTATACTCGCCAAACCTCCTACCTAGTCTCTCCCTTCTCCTGTCCAACTCCCTAATGCAATAGTTATACGGTACTCTAACTTATTTAAATATTTTATATAAACAACTGGTCATCTCTGGAATACTACCATTATCCATCTTTCTTAGTTACAACGAGAAATTTTCCTTCAAATGTATTGCGTCTAGGCATCTACAACTAAATTGGACATGAATTTGGACTTCTCACAAAAGAGGAGAAATATAAGGAGAGGGAGGAGGTGGAGTGGGCCGAAAGAGAGGAGGAGGAGGAGGAGGAGGAGGAGGAGGAGGAGGAGGAGGAGGAGGAGGAGGAGGAGGAGGAGGAGGAGGAGGAGGAGTAGGGATGTGTGGTGAAGAAAAAGTACAGTAGATAAGACGGTGAAGTCCTAGTTTTCGTGTGGGTCATTATTTCTTAAAGAGGAAGGAGGATGAACCCGAGTTATAGGAGGGGGTCAATTTTCTGTAAGAGGAAGGGAGGAAGAAGACGTACGAGTCCAAGTTAGAGGAAAGGCTCAAATTTCCTTTTAGAGGAGGAGGAGGAGTAGGAAGAATACAGGAAGGAGGAGTAGGAATACAGGAAGGAGGAACAAGAGGAGGAAGCCAAGTTATCGGATGGGGTCGAGTGTTGGTTAAAGGCTCCCACAACTTAGACCTTTGAGAGGATAAGAAAAACCAACCACTCAACGACGACTGGCGGTTTCTTAGTACATTATAAATCGTCTAGTATTAGTGTATTATTTATGACGTAACTTTATGCTGCTCCCGAGTCATTTAGATTGTATATTTACAACTGGATGTCAGATATATAAGTGAAGTTAAGGGAGGGGAAGAGGTACTCAGAAAATATTTAAGAAGGTCCGTTTTAAAGATCCGGGTAAACTTGGCCCTCTGAAAAAATTATTGCATGGGACTTGGTAGGCTGCTTATTTATCTTATTTTACCAATCTACTCTACGAAACAGATCCCCAATTATTAATACGGAACTCGCCTTCTTTAACTGACTCACCGTGGTAAAATCAGTAGCCTTCCAAACTCTTAAAACTGAGGTCATCTGTTATTATGCCTTATTTCATTTGTCTCATTATTTTATCTTTTTCTGTTTCCATCTTTCATCTCCCTCATTCCTCACTTAACTTTGCCTCTTCATCTTATTCCTCTTATCGTATGCCTCTCATAAATCTTCATCACCCTTTTTTCTCTCGCTCTCTCACTCTCTTCTCTCTCTCTCTCTTTCTCTCTGTCTTTTATTTCCCTCGTTCCTCCCTCAACTTTACCTCTTCCTCTTATTATTCCTCTTATCTTATGCCTCTCATAAATCTTCATCACCCACCTTTCTTTCTTTCTTGCTTCCTTCCTTCCTTTTTGCCTCCCTCACACTCCCCCCCCCCCTCCTTCCTCCTTCCTTCCTTTTTGCCTCCCTCACCTCCCCCCCCCCACTCCTTCATTCTCCTCCATCCCATCATAAAACATATTCTTGCCTCTCGCTCAGCACTTCTTCCACAAACTCTTTTACTTTCCTCCATTCATAAATCTTGTTGCTGCTGCTCCTCTGCCACCTCTCTCTCTCTCTCTCTCTCTCTCTCTCTCTCTCTCTCTCTCTCTCTCTCTCACCACCACCGCTACTTTTTCCCCGTCTCTTTCATGATCCTTTTATCTATCATTTTTATTTACTTTTTTTTTTCTCTTCACACTACCAGTTTTCTATTCATGTATTTGTTTTCTATTTATTTCCTTCTCCTCATACTCCTTTCTACGGTCGTCTTCTTCTCTTCTTTTCTCTTTTGCCTTTTGTCCTATTTCCTGTCACTGTTATTCTATATTATACTTCAATTCCTACTTATCTCTCTTTTTCTCCTTTCTTCTTCCGTCAGGCTCACTTTCTTTCATATTAATCTATTATATTATGTCATTCTATATTTCCCCCATCTTCAATCTATTTCTTTCTACTCTCCCTCTTTCTCCCCCTTCTCTACTTCTCCCTCTCCCTCTCTCTCTTCGTTCTCAATCAGCTTTCTTCTCTTCTTCCTCTCCCCCCACTTCCTCAATCTGCTTTCTTCTCTTCTCCCTTTGTCCCCCTTCGTCACACCTTTCTGCTCTTTCCTCCTTTCCTCTTCCTTCTTTTTACTTCTCTTTTTATTTCATCCACACTGTCTGTTTTTCCTCCTCTTCCTCCTAGTTCCCTTTGTTATTCTCCTACTCCTTCCTCCTCCTCCTCATACTCCACTTCCACACGGTCTCTCTCTCTCTCTTCCTACCTGTGACTCTGTTTCTTTGTGCGTGTATCCCTTTCTCCAACTTCCACACAAACATATGGGGGAATGAGAGATAGAAAGAGAGAGAGCTCGAGGTAGGCAGTCAATATTTCTCTCTCTTTTTCTTTCTTTCTGTCTGTCTCTCTCTCTCTCTCTCTCTCTCTCTCTCTCTCTCTCTCTCTCTCTCTCTCTCTCTCTCTCGTTCAATAACACACTTAGCAAAGCCGACATCAACACCTGATATCAACACCACCACAACTACACTATCATCACCAACAACAGCCATAACAACAGCAATAACAACACTATCACCATCACCACCAACACACTATCAATAACAATAACCTTCAACACATCACAATTTGACATCACATCAACATAAATAATACCACTACCACAACAACAAGAACAACAACAACAACAAAAACACCATCACCAACAACCAGCATTACTATCAATCACCATCACCACTACCACCAACACCTCACCCACAAACCATTATTTCGACACCATCATCTATAAACACACAAACACAACAACAACAACAACATCACCTACAACTCCATACGACTAATTCCGATAGATACTCCAAAGTGGTTCGGGTTCGGTGGAAATGTAAAGTCTAAAACGAACATAAAAATACGAAACAGTCCCAGGTGCACTTTATTGTCAAAATGTATCGTGCCGGGTGGGTGAGATGACTTTGGTAACGTGTTAAGCAATTGTATTGGTGACGTGGGAGGGTTGGTATGCCTTTGAGGGGGTTGGTATGCCTTATGGTGGGTTGGTATGCTTATGGGAGGATTGGTATGCCTTTGGGTAGGTTGGTAAGCCTTTGAGTGGGTTGGTATGCCTTATGGTGGGTTGGTATGCTTTTGGGAGGGTTGGTATGCTTATGGGTGGGTTGGTATGCCTTATGGTGGGTTGGTATGCCTTTGAGTGGGTTGGTATGCCTTTGAGGGGGTTGGTATGCTTATGGGAGTGTTGGTATGCCTTTGGGTGGGTTGGTATGCCTTTGGGTGGGTTGGTATGCCTTTGGGTGGGTTGGTATGCTTATGGGTGGGTTGGTATGCATTTGGGTGGGTTGGTATGCCTTTGGGAGGGTTGGTATGTCTTTGGGAGGGTTGGTATGCTTATAGGAGGGTTGGTATGCATTTTGGGTGGGTTGGTAAGCCTTTGAGTGGGTTGGTATGCATTTGGGTGGGTTGGTATGCTTATAGGAGGGTTGGTATGCATTTTGGGAGAGTTGGTATACCTGGCTGTGTTTGCTAAGTATGTTCTGAATTGGTACATAAATAGTCAGTGTGTGTTTTGTAACCTGGATTGAGGTTTACAGAGTCTTTAAGTTTAAGGTGATATTATAGTGTTGGTAAATATGGACTAACATAAACTATTCCCAAAAACAGGCTATCATAAAAAATTCGTTTATTTGGTCTGATTTTTTCGTGAAGTTTTGAGGAATTTGTAGTGTCTCGTGTACCCAAAGTATACTAATCCCTTAAAATAGGATTATATTATATTTTTGTTTTATATCAAGGTATTTTATTGTGCTATATAATTATTAAAGATATTTACTAAGCAATAATAGGATGAGGGTAATAGTTTATTTATATATTGTACACACACGCACATACGTACACGCACACGCACTCACTCAATCACATTCACTCTCTCTCTCTCTCTCTCTCTCTCTCTCTCTCTCTCTCTCTCAGCAGGTTTCCAGGATACCAAGTTGGGTGGCGAAAAAAGAAAGAGAAATAAAAATAAAAAAGATCCGTCCCCAACAATGGCAGCTCCAGCAAGAGGCGCCATTCTTATAGGGCCTCCCTCCTCACACACACACACACACACACACACACAGAAACAAATACACACACACACAGAAACAAATACACACACACACACACACAGAAACAAATACACACAGTTACACACACACACACACAAAAACAAATACACACAGTTACACACACACACGAACTTGCACATAACCATTTTAATGTTCGTACGTACACACACACACACACACACAGAATGCCTAAGCCCACACGTACTTGCACAAAACCCTTTTAATAAGTAAGTACACACACACACACACAAGAAGAGCAATAACATCACTTAGCCTGAGCATAACATTATTTAAGCCTGTGCAGAGGTAAGGGAGGAAGCATGTTTTAGACTGTAATGCACACCTCTTCTCTATTTATTATGTCATTTATATTATGTCATTTATATTTCTTAATGGTGAAAAGTTGGAATATTAAGAAACCTATGAATCACCAAATGTGGACTATCTTTAAAATTGTTGATGAATGTACAATCTTTAAAAATATCGATGTATGTGTAGTCATTAAAAAACATCCTTGAATGTGCATTATCTTTAGAAAACACAGATTAATGTTTGCCATCTTTACTACCGATGAATGTTTATGTAATCAACGTCCTTTAAAACATATAATACACTCTAAACTTGTTCATCACATTCATCTTCTTCTATTATTATTATTATTATTATTATTATTGAGATGGATTGCTAAGGTAAGTATGAACTATCCCTCATTCTCCTTTTCCCTTCCCTTCATCATTTTTTTCTCTGCCTCCTTTCCTTTCCTTCCATCAAAAGCTTTCCCTCCTTCAACCCAGTGCCTGTCTCGTCCTTCCTTTCTCTAAAACTACCATCCTCACTCTCTCTCTCTTCCCTTCATAAAAAGTCTCTCTCCTCCTTCCCTCTCTTCTCTCCCATCCTCACTCTCTCTCTCTTCCCTTCATAAAAAGTCTCTCTCCTCCTTCCCTCTCTTCTCTCCCATCCTTTCACCAAAATTCCCCCTCCCCTCTCTCCATCAAATCTCCCTTTACTTCCTCTTCTCAATTCTCTCGCACTCTCCATTCCCACCTCTTAAAGAATCTCTCCTACCATTCTCTCCCTACCTTTTTCCGGCCCTGCCCTTTTTCTTTCACTCTCTCCCAACCATTCACCGATATCCCCTTTCTTCCACCCACGAAAACTTTCCCTCGCCTGTCCCTCCCTACCTTTTTCTCTCCTTGCTTCTCTTCTCTCTTTTCTATCCTTCTTCTTCACCTTTCTCTCCATATTCCCTCCCTCCCTCCCTGTCTCTCTTCTTTCTCTTCCATCCTATCACCCATATTCCCTCCCTCTTTTCCTCTCTCCCCTTCTCACTGCCTCTGTCTGCCTCTGCCTCTGTCTCTGTCTCTTTCTCTCTCTCTGTGATTGGAAATGGAACTGTCAAAACTATCATTTCAATATCCTGCAGACTGGTAGGTTGGTTGGTAGGTTGGTTGGGTTGGACGGAACAGTGAGGGTAAGGTAAGGGAAAAGGAAAGGGAACACATGATGGGAGAGGGGGAGGGAGAAAGAGAGAAAAGGGGGGTGGGGGATGACGATGATGATGACAATAGCTTATAAAAAAAAGACATGCAAGGGATAACCAGGAATGAAAGAAGCAAACTCTAAAAAAGATATAAAATAAAGAGAACAAATGTCTGAAAGAGATGAAAGAGCAGAGGAAATGAATTGTAAATAAATAAATGAAATACAGGAAGAGGCGGGAAACACATATCAAATAAAAAAAGGAGGGGAAGGGAAAGTACTGTACAGCTGAAGTTGTTGAGTTTTGCACGACAACTGAGGGATAATAGAAACAGAAGTTGAGGGAACTAGACAGGTAGAAGGAGAGAGAGAGAAATAGAGAGAGAAAGAGAGAAAGAGAGGACAAACATAAACAAAACTATATAAAACAAACACTCGTGAACATTTGCATCGAAGAACTAAACAGGTATACATTCTTAAATATATATATATTTATATATATTCTTATATATTCTTATAAATATATATATGTAAACGCCCTTGCTCATCTACTAATGCTCTCCTTCCATTCCATCTCTTCCTTGGATGGTGCTCGCTTCATTATGCGCTGAGAGTCACATCCCACTTTCCCTTCTTGCTTTACCTTCACACCGACAGAGCATTAAAACCGTGACCCGTCGCGCATAATAAGGGCAAGACAAGTGCAGATGGCAGGGAAGAATTAATGATTATTAATTTATGGACACTACTGAACACACACAGCACTTTCCGTTGTCATAACATCCCTTCACCACCTCCTCTTCCTCTTTCTCTCTTCCTCTCACTCCTGTTCTCACGCTCATCCCACCCCCTCTTCCTTCCTTTCTTATCTACTTCTTATTTTTTCTCATTCTACCTACGTTCTCCCTCGCTTCCCTCCCCCCGTTCTTCTTTTTTACTCTTACCTTCTCACTCCCCCCGTTCTTCTTTTTTACTCTTACCTTCTCATATTTTTTACTCCTTCCCTTTCATTCACCTTCAACTATCCCTCTATTTTTTCACTCCTTTATTCCCTCCTACCTCTTCTCTTTCTCTCTCTCTCTCTCTCTCTCTCTCTCTCTCTCTCTCTCTCTCTCTCTCTCTCTCTCTCTCTCTCTCTCTCTCTCTCTCTCTCTCTCTCACTTCCTCCCTTTGTTCTTGCTCCCTTCCTTCTTGCTAATCACTATAGTTGTATAATTAAGAGCCATTTATCTCCCCCTCCATCCATGTGCTTGATGAAGGGGTTATCTGTCTGGGGAGGCGGGGGGGTGCAGGGGGCGGGGGGGGGGGGAGGGCTAATGACTTCTCCAAAACTCTGCCAGGAAAACGGGATTGTATTTTATTTTATTTATTTTTTCTCTCAAGCTAATGATCCAAAATCGTACATGAGAGTTTGTTTCGTGTCTAAGTTTGGAGGAACCAGAAGCCACCAACCACCCCTCCAAACAATCCACTCACAAGAAATAAAGAAAGAAAAGAAAGAAAAAAAAGAAAATAAGAAGAAAACATGAAGAAAATAAGAAGAAAATAAAAAGAAAACATGAAGAAAATAAGAAGAAAATATGAAGAAACTACCAAACTTCATGCAAGACCATTTTCCCTGCGACATACATGATTATCAGTTGACACGTTTTGCTTTCACCCATGAACTCCTCAATTGTCATGTCAGTTGAATCTGTGACGTAGGGAAGCCTCAGGTCTCCAACGGAGCAAGGTTATCTTTTGTTATTATTATTATTATTGTTATTATTATTGTTATTATTATTATTATTATTATTATTATTATTATTATTATTGTACACAATAAGGCAAGTGCTGTATGCCACAATCATAAGATAATACACAGGTAAACAGACTGCCTGCCTAAGACCCTGTACACAAGATAAGCAGAGGGCAGATATTAGTAATAAACAGTGTGAGTCACAGTGGTACCCATGTGAGAGTAGGGAGAGAGTAGAAAGGAGAGTAGGGAGAGAGAGTAAGAGTAAGTTAAATAATCAAGGAATGGTCACAAGGAGATATGCCCAAATACACAGATAATATAAACTGATTAGAGCAGCAGACTGGGTAGGACTAAGAACACGAGGACTATACCTCATGACCACATGACAACCAGACACGTGGCTTCCTACCACAAGACCCACGTGGCTTGTCTGGCCACGTAAGCATGACAACACACAGTAATAATTGTATCCAAAGACAACTGACAACTCAAGTGAAATTGTATATAAACAGTGACACTTACCTAATAGGTAGGATTCTTAAACTTGCTCCCTTAGGGCTATTATATACTTGTCTCGCCAAGAGAGACACATTACTCTATCAGAAAGAAGCACATCAATATCATTATCTGTCTGTGTGTGTATAGAGATATAAGTGTAAATAAATGAACTTTCCATGTTACAACTGTGAAGTCAATTACCTTAGAAAACACCCACGTCTACACTAACTAACTAATAATAATAACAAGACTACAAGTCTCAAGAAGCAAATACAAATAAGTTACCAGAGCTTGAACGAGTTAAAGCCTAACAGGACTGGTACATTATGGTGGCAGCAGTGGTTGCAACAACAAGATTGCAAAGGAGTTGACTTCCAGGGAGTACAGTGAATAACATAGTTCAAGGACAAGTTGAAGATTTTACTTGTAAATTTCTCTCAGGTAATTTCTTCTCACGACCTCTATAAACGAGGGAGATAAACCACAAATTCATCACCTACAAGACACCTACTTCAACATAACTGCAACTAGACCTACAACGGGACCTCATCTACTTCACAACAATCAATCATCACTACCCCAGGCGTCCCTGTACGTAAATTCTCTCGTAAGGACAACGCCATCCCTTCATCACTACCCATGAGCGTCCCTGGAACGTAAGGACGTCATCACTTCACCACTACCCATGAGCGTCCCTGGAACGTAAGGACGTCATCACTTCACCACTACCCATGAGCGTCCCTGGAACGTAGGACAACGTCATCACTTCATCATCTCCATTCTCCAAGCTGACACCTTGCTACGTAAATTCTCTCGTAAAAGGCAAGTCAACATTCATCATCTTCACTCCAAGAACGACTACTAGTGTGTTAGTGTGCGAGCTACTCATCACCACGACTGGCCAGACACCCCACCTAGACGTCAACTCGTCGTCATCATCATCGTTGCAACTAAAGTACTAAAAGTAGGTACACATTACATGTACATTACATTATTTTTCACTTGTCTACGAACATGTTAGGATAAAATTAGGTTTCCTCATTAAAGCCCAGAAAGAAAGAAAAGAAGTGCCAAATTAAAACAAAGTAAAGAATTCTTCCCCATTAATCTAAAGGTATCGCAATAACTTCGAATATCCCTGATAATGATTCAATATCCTCTGAGCTAGATTCCCCTGCCTCCCTAAAAAGTCTCGTTGTGGTGCCAACACATACGAGTACATTTTCTTCTTCTCCAACCATAACCCCATTAAAAACTCAATCTGTCTATTATATCATCCTGTATTATCACTAACAATGACTACTCCTCTACAATCTCCTATCGTCTCTGCTCATCATCTAACAAATACTGATTCCACTGTCTCTTCTATGCTAACAATGAAACTCTTACCTACCACCATTTCTCATGTAAAGCATTTTAAGGGAGATAATCCAAGATATGGGATTCATCTCTTCTTGCGTCATTTGGAGAAGATATTTTGCAAAGCGAATATAGAGCAGGACGAACATAAAATAGCATTGGTAAGAGAGTATATTGCACCGGATAGTCCAGCCAGTTCTAGGTTAAACACAAGTGCTTTTTCTAATCCAAAGAATTTAACGTCATATGCCACATTTAGACAGTCACTTATTGATGTTTTGGGGGATGGTAAAGTACATAAATCGTTCTCAAGGGTTCAAAGAATGATTAAAAGAAAGGCAAACAAAATAAATACAAGGGAACTAGCAAAAGCACTTGCATCAGCAGGATCGCTAGAATTATATTCAAAAATCTCGCATCATACATCATGTATTACATACAACTCACTCCAGGGATAAGAAGAATTATAATTTTGATACCATAACTCAGAAGGAATCACACAGACAACGTTGCAAACATGGTAACGAAGATAAGCATAAGACCAGTGAATCTGATAGTAACAAATCCACAGGAAATAATGGGAAATCAAAGCATAAATACTGTCATTCACATGAGTCAAATTCGTATTCCTTAAATGAACACATGATCCTTAACAAAAGGAAACAAAGCTTGCACAATCGAAACATGATGTATGAAACGAGACCACCACGATATTAAAGTGGCATCAATAATCACATAAGTAAATAAATACTGCCCTGTCGTCGTAAATACCTATAATATAATAATAATCCCTGTCTAAGTATCACATACTAATATTTCATTAATGATAGACACAGGAACAGCAGTTTCCTTGTTATCGGATAATTCCTTTAACAAATTGTGCAACTTAGATCCCCAGCGGGTTTTATAAACTAAGATTGAACAGGTGATATAAAATTGTCACATATGACAAATTATAAATGAACAGGTATTAGGGACACTAAACCCTTCCTGTACGGTTAGACAAAAACTAACCAAATACACATAATAATATGCCCTAAACATAAAATAATACATTTTAGGTATTAATGTATTTTAATACAGGATTGTCCAGGCCAAAATATAAGTCCATAAATATGTATTGAAAAACAAAACAAGAAACAAAACGGGAACTATTACATTATCATAAAGGCCTACTGCACATAATACTATATTACCACTAAAATTCGTCCATAAATTGAAGGTAGAGCTTCCATCTCATGTTACAACCACATATTAGTGTTTTATCCTTAGTAGAGTCTGGGAAAATAACCTGGGAATGTATCTACTTTCACTAATGTAAAGGATAATAATATTGCTACTATCTATATCTTTAACAAATCATCTACCAATAATCAGGTAAAGAAAAGGACATATTTATATGATCGGTACAAGATGGAAGTTAGACTAAATACCACAAGAAATATATCAATTATAACCGAAGAGTTAAAAGATAATCATATAAGGGAGAAACTTAGAAAATTGGTCAGGAAACGATATTTTCTAATTTATCGTGATAATTTTATTAATATACTAGCCACATATCAAAATGCGATTGCCCTACCTGGTAACATTTTTAGGAATAACCTATTTATAAATAAGCATATAGGCGACCATACCTTATACTAGACAGAAAATTATAAATGATAAATGAAATGTTGGATGAAAGTATTATTAAGATTTTAACTCCCCCTTTTAACAGTCAAATGTTTTTGGTTTCAAAAATGATGGTGAATTTAAGCCAGTACTTCTTACAGAGATATAATGCTACAAATAAATATAAATATCCCCTCCCTCCTTTAAGGATGTTTTCGCTAACATTGCTCAAACAAAACCTATTAAAATTGGTCAGTGGACACTGGCAAGTAGCATTATATAATAATACATTTAATACGTCCCATGGTTATTATGAATACATTCGTAGACCATTTGGGTTACGTAATGCTCAATCAACATTTAAGCATATGCTAAATTTTCGTGTTAGTGTTATTAATAACGTAGTCATCGCTTACCCAGACAATTTGATTATTTTTCTAATAAGGTACGATCACAATATTTAACAATAAGGAAGGTTAAATAGACATTGCATTAGGTAGGCCTCAAACTTTAAATATATATGTTTCATTATATTACCAGGATATTATAATGATAAGGTTATACATTAACCACCACTGGGCTCCATACACAATAGCATAAAATACGAACAATGACAGTCAACTAACGTAAAATCACTCTTGAGTTTATGTTCGTATATAGAGAATCATTATAAAGACATTTTTCCCATTTAACAAACACACTAAATAATCTCCTCAGGAGAGTGACAGATGTGTATGGAAGTCAGAAAAGTTAATAAAGGTTAATTAATGTCTGCTCCAATTAATGCATTTCCATATATATAATAATAATAATACATAATAATAATATCACGTGTACAGATGCTTCTTCAGTAGACTGTACTTAGGTAAGATATAGCTAAGTTCTATGTCAGGTATGTACTTATGCATAACGAATATTTAATGCACAGCAAACTTGTTACTCTGTAACAGACCAGGAACAATTAACAAATAATGTTAGGGGCAATCCGTACTTTTAGAAAATCGTATTAGGCTATCCTTTACAAATACTCGTGAATCACTAATATATTCTTGGCTTACTATAATCTCAAACCTTAGCGTGAAAATTAGACAAATATTATCGAACCATTAAGGAATTTCTCCCACATATTGTTATTAACTACCTTCCAGGATGATTAGATAAAATAACAAATCCCTTAAACAATCATCTTGTCATTTACTTCCGAAGTCACTCATGGACGTGGTAAACATGCATAAACATTAGCAATTTCTATGCTAAAATATACTAAGACATTATTTAACTCTGAGGATGAAACTAATGGACGAGAAGTACAGTCACTTAAATAATTTTCCCTTTATGATAAGATTTTTACAAAAAAAAAAAAAAAAAAAAAAAAAAAAACTTAGTAAAAGTGACTTACAAACCAATGAAAGTGATACATTAAATAATGCTTCCCTCAGTGTTAATTACCCTTTTATCAAAATGCAACAGGACATCCTGGGAGAGAATATCAAAACAATCTCCATATAATATACTATTAACATAAACTATGGGCAGATGAAAAAACATATACAGTATATCGCTCAGTGCGAAACATGCAATGCTCCATGACAGGAATATAATCCTGGACGAATCAGGAGACATAATAGGAATAATTCTACTTTCCTTACCAATTACAAATCAGGGCATAAATAAACTATTACCTATGGTTAACCATTTTTCTAAATATTTAGTGGCGGCACCACTACATGATAAAAACCGCAAATAATACGTGCACATATATCTAATCCCAAATTATTTTATGCCCATATACATGTCCCAATATTATAAAGATATCTAATTTCTACTAATTTGAAGCAAACGTTTGTATAACCATATCTCCCCATATCTCCCAGCAGCTAATGGGTAATAATACGGCAAAACCGTAAAATACAACAAGTACTTGGTGGCACAGAAACAATGGAAATCCCTCCACATGGAAAGACTGCATCAAAAAAAATGACAGTCTATGAATACTACAAAACGTTGAAATAAAAGGAAATAACTCCTCAGGAAATACTATATGGCGTACAAGAAACGTCTTTCATATAATTATATGAGATAACAATTGCCACACAGAAGCCAGGCTACAACAAGGACAACTTCGCTGAACAACAGTGAGTTGCAGTTCAACAATTTCATCATGATGTACAAGCAATTTCCGGGCTTGCAAGGAAAAAAATGCGTAATCGCCTACACAAGGAATCTACACAAGCAATTTTCGGGCTTGCAAGGAAAAAATGCGTAATCGCCTACACAAGCAATTTTCGGGCTTGCAAGAAAAAAAATGCGTAATCGCCTACACAAGCAATTTTCGGGCTTGCAAGGAAATAATGCGTAATCGCCTACACAAGCAATTTACGGGCTTGCAAGGAAAAAATGCGTAATCGCCTACACAAGCAATTTTCGGGCTTGCAAGAAAAAAAATGCGTAATCGCCTACACAAGCAATTTTCGGGCTTGCAAGGAAATAATGCGTAATCGCCTACACAAGCAATTTACGGGCTTGCAAGGAAAAAAATGCGTAATCGCCTACACAAGCAATTTACGGGCTTGCAAGGAAAAAAATGCGTAATCGCCTACACAAGCAATTTACGGGCTTGCAGGAACAAAATGCGTAATCGCCTACACAAGCAATTTACGGGCTTGCAAGGAAAAAAATGCGTAATCGCCTACACAAGCAATTTACGGGCTTGCAGGAACAAAATGCGTAATCGCCTACACAAGCAATTTACTGGCTTGCAGGAATAAAATGCGTAATCGCCGGTCTAATAAAGCAAATAATTCAAATGTTCACTCCAGGTGATACATAAAATAATACGGGTACCCGATCGAAGTTTAAAAAACTTCACACAGTCATATCTTTAGTAGGTAATAAACTTATAATAAAGAATATTTTTACCAGGCGGATGATATTGTATATGTAAACAGGATAAAGAGATTGGTAAAGCGCGCAAAACCATCCAAAATAAAACCAATCCATATCACTGAAACATAACAATTTCCTCTTCTTAGTAAATTTATCCCTACTATATACTATATAATAAAATAATCAATTACAAACATAAATCCGATCGGTTTTCTATGAAATAAAATAATATTTCTTTTTACAGATGTGGCCCAAATCAACCAAAATGGATAATAATTTTTGTCTCTACTCTCAACAGCTCCAGGCTCAGACGAGGAACACAAAGCAGTACAAATGACGTCTTCAATCCGAGAGCTCTCGTATACAATTTTATTAACAAGCAGATGAAAAGAAAAGAAAAATAAATAAACTAATGGTGACAAATGATATAATCACTATTTCTTACTCTTTACAGATTTTATCCCAGTGAGCAGTGGCTACAGCTACAAGATTTACTGATACACTAGTTTATTTGACAGGTATCACACAAATGGAATCCAGCGACTAAGGTAATATTGTTCGCTTATTATACAAAATATATAATGGCTTGAGCCATCACCACAGCCCAGAGCGTGGGTGGGAAAATTTTTACGTGTATTTGCGTGAACATTATTTGGTACTGCTTACATAGTGGTATACACATATATCCTATAAAATAAAGGATTATGAGACAAACTGTTGCATATAGTGGTAAGTGTAACAGGTAAAAAGCATTGCACAGATATTAAATACGAATTATAGAGCTTTACTTTACCATTAAAAAGAAAATATTCACATATACTTAGTAGGCTTCTATTTACTTCTGCGAGAAGCAGGAAGCTGTATTACGAGTACAGAAACTTTGAAAGAAAGTACAACCATTTATTAGGAGAGTATTTACTGCGGGTAAGATAAGATCAACTCATACTTAATAACTATAATATGCAAAGGAAAAATCAGTGTGAAGTACTATCTTACCAAAATATCTTTCTTCTACCTATTTGAAATATTATTATAAAATCGTGCGTAGTATTTTAATACAAGATTATATACTCATTATTATTCCCATAGAAGGTAAAGTATTATTTATAAGCTACGCACTTCAAGAATTCCCAATGAAAACAGAAATAATCTTTTAATGTTCAAATTTCCTCCAAGAAGTATTATACTTAGTGATGATGTCATCAATGACACACACTCCTCAAGTACCAGGTTGCATGTCCTTATTTATATGTTGGTCCTGCATAAATATTGGCAAGTATTCCTCCAAAAGATGCGAAATCTCCACTTGCTTTAAAGCAATTCAGGCACTATATGCATGTAATTCATATCTATTACTAATCAAACCTCTCTTATATCATCAAATTTCTATTTCTACTATCTATACTTACCTACTGATAGACTATTACCAATATATTACCCTACTCACCCTACACATGGCATGGATTAAGGCTACTGTAGAGAGACAGACTCAGATAAAATCGATTCAAGGGAATCGTTACATTGGAAAATAAAATATATAATTGCTAGACAATATATCCCACTCTCTTCCACCTTTCAATATATTTCATTTAATATCGACTTGTTTAATATCTCCCTATTATCAGTTGTTTCAGAAAAAAGTGAAGCTGGGAAGTTACTCAAGGAAACTGGGAATCAAACATCCTTCTAATATCAGTTGGTTACTCCATATATTGATGAAAATAAAACTTGGTACAAATATTTAATATCCCATGTCTTATCTTTCTGGCAGGTACTATAACATTTTTATATAGAAAAAGTCTACTGTCATATTTTGCATTGTATAAGAGAACTCTATCAATGTAGACTGAATTATCTTGTTATGGAAAATTAACATTTAGCTGTTATTGCACAGCCACAACATATCAACAAGGCCTCTTCATTAATGTGTGAATTTTTAGCATAGGTTAGCTTATACACATAACTACAAGCACCTAGCTCAACACATTAATTTTAAGATTATTTCTTTATGTATGTACCAGTGTATTTTATTCATGTATTGATGTTCATTTTAAGTATATGATGTGCCTATGGCTTTGATGTCAATTTTATATTATTATTGAGGTATTCACTGATAATATCTTAGTTATTGTGTACCCTACCTACATTGTATGTTTGTTTCCACAATCAAGGTTATCTGAGGACAGATTACGGTAGCGGCCTCGAGCATTTGTACACAATAAGGCAAGTGCTGTATGCCACAATCATAAGATAATACACAGGTAAACAGACTGCCTGCCTAAGACCCTGTACACAAGATAAGCAGAGGGCAGATATTAGTAATAAACAGTGTGAGTCACAGTGGTACCCATGTGAGAGTAGGGAGAGAGTAGAAAGGAGAGTAGGGAGAGAGAGTAAGAGTAAGTTAAATAATCAAGGAATGGTCACAAGGAGATATGCCCAAATACACAGATAATATAAACTGATTAGAGCAGCAGACTGGGTAGGACTAAGAACACGAGGACTATACCTCATGACCACATGACAACCAGACACGTGGCTTCCTACCACAAGACCCACGTGGCTTGTCTGGCCACGTAAGCATGACAACACACAGTAATAATTGTATCCAAAGACAACTGACAACCCAAGTGAAATTGTATATAAACAGTGACACTTACCTAATAGGTAGGATTCTTAAACTTGCTCCCTTAGGGCTATTATATACTTGTCTCGCCAAGAGAGACACATTACTCTATCAGAAAGAAGCACATCAATATCATTATCTGTCTGTGTGTGTATAGAGATATA
>JAWZYT010002908.1:0-27500 GCA_034508575.1 Petrolisthes manimaculis | reverse complement strand
AGAGGTGGCAGAAGAAGAAAAGGAGAAACATTGGAGAGACAGGGTATAAGAAGAAGATAGGAAGAGGTAAAAAAGGGAGGAAAAAATATAGAGGGAGAGAACAGGGTAAGTATAAGGAGGAACAGAGGCTTACGATTCCTCCAAACTATGCCATGATACAGACAGACCTCCTCAGTACACAACAAAGGGGAAAATCTGTATGTTCGTATAAATTGGAGGAATCTGTATGTTCGTATAAATTGAAGGAATCTGTATGTTCGTATAAATTGAAGGAATCTGTATGTTCGTATAAATTGGAGGAATCTGTATGTTCGTATAAATTGGAGGAATCTGTATGTTCGTATAAATTGAAGGAATCTGTATGTTCGTATAAATTGAAGGAATCTGTATGTTCGTATAAATTGAAGGAATCTGTATGTTCGTATAAATTGAAGGAATCTGTATGTTCGTATAAATTGGAGGAATCTGTATGTTCGTATAAATTGGAAGAATCTGTATGTTCGTATAAATTGGAGGAATCTGTATGTTCGTATAAATTGAAGGAATCTGTCTGTTCGTATAAATTGGAGGAATCTGTATGTTCGTATAAATTGGAGGAAGCTGTATGTTCGTATAAATTGGAGGAATCTGTATGTTCGTATAAATTGGAGGAATCTGTATGTTCGTATAAATTGGAGGAATCTGTATGTTCGTATAAATTGGAGAAATCTGTATGTTCGTATAAATTGGAGAAATCTGTATGTTCGTATAAATTGGAGGAATCTGTATGTTCGTATAAATTGAAGGAATCTGTCTGTCAGTAGCCTTCAACACGCCCCCAGGATCGATAGTGTGTAATAAAAAATGGGCTGAGACGGAGCAGTATACCCGGGATGTGATACAAAACACGCCTTACTCTAACACACTCCTCGTAAAACACTGGTGTGGTGATAATTAATGTATTCCCAGGTGAGGCTGAGGGAGGGAGAGGGAGAGAGGAAAAAAAAAAAAAAAAAGAGAGAGAGAGAGAGAGAGAGAGAGAGAGAGAGAGAGAGAGAGAGAAAGAGAGAGTTACAGCTACCTCATCTCCTTCCCGCCACCGTCTTTTGTCTGCACGAAAAACAACTGGAAATTTTCGTCAAATTGGAACTCGGAACTTTCAAGACGCTCTTTTCAAGTTCGGCGTTGGCATTCCCTTACGCTCTTTTTTTATTATTTTTTTTTTATGTGTGTGTGTGTGTGTGTGTGTGTGTGTGTGTGTGTGTGTGTGTGTGTGTGTGTTATTTGGGCCCATAACCTACAATATCGCCTCGTAAATAATGTAAGAGACTTAGTAGCATAACATGGTATTATCCCATTCCTTTCTTATTTCCTTCTCCTCGTCCTACAGTAGTTCTCGTAATCTATAATTTTCGCTCTTGATTTCCTTTACTTTTAGTCCTAAAAAAAAAAAAAAATTGTGTTGTTTCATCATAATGGTGGTTAAAATAGCTTGAGATAACACAACTGGTAAATACTGGAGTACTTTTTATCATTTTGGTACACTAGAGCGCCTTGAGTCCTCCAAAGTATGCCAGGAAACAGGACCAGATAAACAAAAGTAATGGTGACTTGTTGTGTGGAATAGTGTGTAGGAATCAGTTACTCCAGATCTCCCCACACTATACAATCCCTTTAATGACATTTTCTCTTTTAATTTGCATACTGATTTGAGCCGCAGGTTTAATTTTTTTTTATTCAAGGCAAACGAGTCTAAATTCACTCTCTCTCTTTCAGTCAGGAGGAATTATTATGTGGGTGAATTGGAAGGCTAATGATTCCACCAAACTATCCTGAATAACAGACTACCGAGGCGTATAATTAGTGGGTCTGTTTTGTAGCACAGTTTGGATTAATCAACAGCCTTCTAAATTCTCCATCACCACATTAGCACATTTATTACCACAACACAAAATAAAACAATAAAATAATATATAAACAATAAAAACAAATCAATATATAAATAAATAAAAACAAAACAAAAACAATAAATAAATCAATTAATAAATAAAAACAAAACAAAAACAATAAATAAATCAATGAATAAATAAAACAAAACAAAAACAATAAATAAATCAATGAATAAATAAAAACAAAACAAATACAGTAAATAAATCAATGAATAAATAAAAACAAAACAAAAAAACTCTTGTGCCTTTCGTCTTCAAAACTACTGGTGCTCCATGGTGTTAAAATTGTTCCCAATATTTGCTCCCTGTGACTGTGTGAAATGGCCACTGTTTCCTGTTGTTGGTGGGCTGAGGGAAGGTCAAGTCAATTCTTCCCTGGCAAAGTTTTAACTCCCCGAGGTGCGTCCATCTGACCGTGAACAAAACTCTTAAATAGCAAACAACAGAGAGAAAAGACCAGAAGAATGGATGGATGAATAGTGTGGGAATGGTGTCAACAATGTGATGATGGTGATGGTAGAGGTGGAGATGGTGATGATGGTGGTGGTAGTGATGATGATGGAGGTGATGATGATGACTATGATGATGGATAGTGTGGGAATGGTGTCAACAATATGATGATGGTGGTGATGGTAGAGGTGGTGATGATAGTGGAGGTGATGGTGATGGTGGAGGTGGTGGTGATGATGATGACTATGATGATGAGCTCATTATAGTTTAAGTTTTCTTATTTTTTCCCGCATACGACTCTTACATCATCATCATCACACACACACACACACACACACACACACACAAGACAGACGATGCATGATTAATATTACAAGGGATGAAGCTGGTAGTAATGAGGGGAGGGGAGGGGGAGGGGATAGAAGAGGAGGGGAGGGGATAGAAGAGGAGGGGAGGGGAGGGGAGGGGAGGGGAGGGGAGGGGAAAGGGAGAGGATGGAAGGGGAGGGGGAGGAGGGAAGGGGGAGAGGAGGGAAGGGGAGAGAAGGGGAGGGGAGGGAAGGGAAGGGAAGGGAAGGGAAGGGAAGGGGAGGGGAGGGGAGGGGAGGGAAGGGGAGGGGAGGGGAGGGAAGGGGCGCATTGACTGAGACAACAATGACTGTTTTGAGTATTACCACCGGGGAGGAAAAGACGTGTGTGTGTGTGTGTGTGTAAGAGAGAGAGAGAGAGAGAGAGAGAGAGAGAGAGAGAGAGAGAGAGAGAGAGAGAGAGAGAGAGAGAGAGAGAGATTGTTAAAGACAGTGTTAATGTTGCATAATATGTAAGAGAAGCGAGAATTCCGAAGAAGACAAAGTACATAACACGAAGAAAAATTAACCATGCAATTTCTTTTCATCAATGAGGGTGGAATCACAAATTAAAATAACATATACAGGGAATGCATATTTTCAAAGCAGTCATTTCCCATACACTCAAATTGCTTTAAAAAAATATATATATATGACATACAGGTGAAATACAGCATCAGATTTACTACGACTAATAAGAGTGAAATATACATGAGAAAATTTGAGATAAAAAGTGGAAAAAATATAGTATGGGATTATCCAAGACAAGGAAAAATTTATTCATGAAAACAGGATGAACACAAGATATATATATACAAAATAAAAACTTCCCGTAACTTCAAAGAAAATAGGAGACGAGAAAAATATGAATAATTTTCTCTCACAAAATGGATGATATTGACCATGGAGATCAAAAAGGGAGACGAGGAGAGAATTAGTCATTATTCTCTCCATAAAAACTAAAGGTGGAGAGAGCCAGGAATGGGAGAGAAAAATGGGAGACAATGAAGGAGCGAGAAATGGGAGATAATAAATGGGAGAGGAGGAGAGAAATAGAAGCGATTTTCCCACGACTAAAGATGGAAAGAGCGAGAAATGGGATAGAAAAATGAGAGAGGAGAGAAAATTTTGAAGCGATTTACCCATGAATAAAGATGAAATAAATGACTAAAGATAAAAAGAGCGAGGAAAGGGAAATAAAATATGAGAGACAAGGAAGGAAGGAAGGAGGAATGGGAGAGAAAATATGGAAACGAGGAGAAAATTAGAAGCGATTTTTTTACCCATGAAACAAGATTAAATAAATGACTAAAGAGAGATAGATAAAAATGTGACTAAAGAGAGAGATAAAAATGTGACTAAAGAGAGATAGAGATAAAAATGTGACAAAAGAGAGATAGAGATAAATATGTGACTAAAGAGAGATATAAAAATATGACTTAAGAGAGATAGAGATAAAAATGCGGTGATGCTGAGACCTAATAAATGAGATGCCGATACTGATAGAGTGATTTGACCTCTACAAATTGCTCCTTTCACCTTACCTTACTCTTTCTATCCTTCCTTCCTCATTCCTTGTACCCTTCCTAACTCCCTTCTTACTCTTTCTTTCCCATTCCTTCTATCCTTCCTTTCCTCTCTCCCTTATCCTATATATCCTTCCTTCCTTCCTTTCTCATTCCTTCCTTACTCTTTCTATCCTTCATTCCCTCACTTCCTTAGCGTTATCCTTTGTTGTTACTCCCTTACTCCTTCTATCCTTCCTTCCTTCTTCACTTCTATATACCCTTTTCTTACTTCTTTACTGCTTCCCTTCCTCTTTTCCCCTTTACTCTCTTATTTCTATACAGCTTACTTGCTTCACTCCCTTACTCCTTCCTCCATTCCCTGACTCCTTCCCCCATTCCTTCACACCCTCCTTTCCTCCCTCACCACTTGAGTTCTTCCATTAATACTTTACTGCTACCCTTCCACAAACTCTACAACTTTCATCCTATTTTTATTATTTTCCTCCTTCCCTCCTTCTTCTCTTACATCCCCTCCCTTTCCTCCCTCCCCTCTGTATCATTTCCCTCCCTCTTTCTATCTCTCCTGCATGTCTCCCCTCCTTCTCTCCATCCCTCTCTCCCTCCCCTCACCCCCATTACGACCTCACCCTCACCGCCACCCAAATATTCACCGATCAAGGGCCCTCAATACCCTCCATTATGCACTCGTTATGCATCATCCATTTACATCCCCCTCCTCTTCCACCCTCTCCTCCCCCTACTACTGCCCCTCCTCCTCTTCCACCTACTGCTGCCCCTTCTCTTCATCCCTCTTCACCATCTACTGCCCCTCCTCCTCTACTTCCACCACCCAATCCTTCTTTCCCACTTTTATCCATCCCCTCCACCCTCCCCAAGTACTGCTCTCTCTCTCTCTCCACACTCTCCATATGCTCCTCCTCCTCCTCCGTCCCCTCCCCTAAATCTCCCAATATTTTTTTCTCTCCCACTTCTATACTCTCCCTCCCACTCCTTTCCCACTTCCCCGTCCCTCCCTTGTACCCTCCCTCTCTCTCTCTTCTTTCTCCTCCTCGACTTCCTACTCTCCTCCTCTTCCTCCCTTTCACTGGCACTCCCTCACACTCTCCCTCACACTTCGTCGCTTCCCAATACCTTGTCAGCAACTCACAACCTCACGTACAGTACTCACTCATTCACTCTCTCAGTTACCCAGAATGTACTCACTCACCTGCACTCTTGTATATCCTCACACCTCACAACTTTATCCATCTCTCTCTGTCTCTGTCTCTGTCTCTCTCTCTAGTTGTCATGTATTTTTCTTTTAAACAAGTACACACACACACACACATACACACACACACACACACACACACACACACACACACTCGTTCAATTATTCAGTCACTCTTTCCCACTTGGCTCACCTCCTCGTTATCACATTTAATGGAGTCAATCGGCCTATATCCATTTCTTGCTTCATTTATGCGTTCTGAATGTCTGTCTGTCTGTTTGTTTGTCTGTACCTTTTATTCCTCTTTATATCAATCAATAAAATTACGTCTGTCTGTCTGTCTGCCTGTTTCTCTCTATCTCTGTCTCTCTCTCTCTCTCTCTCACTTACACACACATACACATTTACACACACACACACACACACACACATAAAGACCAAGCGTGCCCGGACATTCCTGCAGCCACTTCCTGGATATAGTGTCCCGAGTGAGGGGAGGGGGGAGAGGGTGGCGCTGGAGGGGATTATAGGGAGGAACGAGAGGTAAGGGGAAGGGGATTACAGAGAGAGAGAGAAAGGAGGCAAGGAGATACGAGAGGAAAGCGAAACAGTATTTATGTTGCATAGGACGGCCATTCAGATATAGGGAAGGACAACCCAGGCACAGAGGAGGAGAGACCAGTCGAGAGCAATCAGAAAAAATAATAAAATCGGTGGAAAGGAGAGATAGAAAAAATAAATAAAATCGGTGGAGAGAAGAAATAAATAGTAATAATAAAAGTAGTGTAGAGAAGATAAAATAATAATAAAAATAATAAATACGGATGGAGAAAAAGAGATAAAATAATGATGATAATAATAATAATAATACCGGTGGAGAGAGAAAGAGAAAAAATTATAATACCGGTGGAGAGGAGAGACAGAAAATCATACTAATATATGCTGTATAATATTATAAGGTCTGGAAGAATACAACGAAACACAAACAGCATATAGTGGTGGTGATGGTGATGATGATGGTGGAGGTGGTGGTGATGTTGGTGGTGGTGATGGTGGTGGAGGAGGTGATAATGAAAATCCTAATTATACATGATTAATTTGAGTGAAGGGCATCATTAGGTGCACGGAAGTGTTTTTAATTTAGTATTACTGTTATTGTTGTTGTTATTATTATTATTATTATTATTATTATTATTATTATTATTATTATCATTATAATTACTATTACTAGTACTACTATCATTATTATTTTCATTGTTATTATTATTATTTCCATTATTATTATTATCATTATTACTATAATTATCTTTATCATTGTTCTTATTATTAATATCATTATCACTATTATTATTATTATTATTATTATTATTATTATTATTATTATTGTTATCATTATTATCCTAACCACACATCCCATCACAACTCACCCCACACACCACAACACCACAACCCCCTCCCCCCCACTACAACACCACAACCCCCCCCCCACTACGACACTACAACCCCCCCCCCCCACTACAACACGACAAAAAGAAACAAAAACCTCAGGTCCCCAATCCAATCCCCAGCTAATAAAGGGACCCTCGCGTGCCATTGGTCCACGCTGCACCAATCATCAAGCCACCAACGAAAAGCCAATAATAACCTGATGAAGCCCATCCGTCGTCTCCTATTGGTTCTTTCTCTCTCTCTCTCTCTCTCTCTCTCTCTTACTTTTTTTTTAATCTGTCGTGGTCCGATATAGTTCAAACGGGTGTTGATAAGGTTTCTCTCTTATTTTGAGTATTTTATTCTTGATTGGGATTGAATGTGGATTGGTTCTTGCTGCTTCCCCCTAAATGGAATGTTGGTGATTGGTTTCAATTTCATCAGTGTCAAAAAATATAAAAACGTAGACTTGTTTGTTTTTCCTCGACCTAAGGGGGATGTGGACTGACCTTTTTGGTAAATTGGAAGGCTATTGATTCCTCCCAACTATGCCAGGAAACAGACGGCCTTAATGCTACTAATTGGGGATCTGTTACGTGGCATAGTTTGGAGGAATCAGAGACCTTCCAATGCACTGTCTTTGTTTACTCGTGAAGTTAATTAAGCGTCGACGAGCCTTTAGTATATCTAAACTTAAAGGGGGTTGTATCCTTCTGGTACATTGGAGTGCCTTAAGTCCTCCAAAGTGTGCCAGGAAACAACAGGACCAGATGAACAAATATAATGGTGCCCTGTTGCTTGGAATAGTTTGGAGGAATCACTTGCTCCAGACTTACCAACACTATTTGTTTTATCCCATAATAATGCCTGTTATGTTTGACAGGTTTTGACTCAATTCCAATAAATACAAGATTGGTGTCAACGAGACAAGTTTCCTTCTACCTCATCATACACAATTACCTGGTAATAATAATAATAATAATAATAATAATAATAATAATAATAATAATAATAATAATAATAATAATAATAATTATTATTATTATTATTATTATTATTTTTATTATAACAATAAACAACAACAGAACATTATTATCTTTGTAAATCTAGTCCTGTTGTTTCCTGGCACACTTTGGAGGAATCAAGGCACTCCAATGTACCAAAAGTGACATATGGCCTGTGTTATTCTGACTTTCCTTCGGGTAAACCAAATTAACTGTAGACTTTATAAACTTGGAGCCTGTTGACTGAATGATGCAAAGTGTACAGGTTGAAATTCATCCACATTCCTCCCACTTGCCTTCCGTCCACTCACTCACTCACTCTTTCACACTCTCACTTCCTCCCCTTCCCACCACTAATCACTGTCTCTCACTTCCTCCCCTCCACTCCAGTCACTCCACTCCACTCACTCACTTCCTCCCCTCCCCTCCCCACCACTCATCACTCTCTTTCACTTCCTCGCCTCCACTCCACTCACTCACTCACTTCCTCCCCTCCCTTCCCCACCACTCATCACTCTTTCTCACATCCTCGCTTCCCTCCACTCACTTTCTCTCACTTCTATCTACACATAATGGGGTCATAAGTGGAGGCTACTAACTCCTCCACACTAAGCCACAAAACAGCACGTACTAGTGAGTCTGTTTTATGACATAGTTTGGAGGATGCAGTAAGTAGCTTTCTACTCTTGCTCTCACCCTCAATAGTCACTCTCACTCTCCTTCACACTCTAGTATTGTCCATCTCCCACTCACCATTTACCTTTACTCCCAAATATCCCTCTCACTCTTCTCTCATCCACGTTCCCTGCCTCTCTCTGTCTCACTCTCTCTCGATTCCTTCATTCCTCTTTGCCTTCCACACTCTCAACACTCAGTTTGTCTGCATCCCACTTCCTCTTTAAACTAAATACAATTTCCTTATCACACTGAAACACACCTAAACCTCCCCCCCCCCCCCCTTGAAACAAATCCCTCTCCACTTTCTCCTATTTTTTTCTTAGATTTAATGCACGTTCCCGTATTTTTTTTTCTCATTTACAGTATTTATTCTCCAATGGTTTGCCTGCTAAAGATTTCACTTTTAATTATACATTCACTTTCCTCGATCATAATAATTCCCTCTTTTCCCCTCTTCCTAACTCTACCTTTCCCCTCCCTTCACCTATACTCTTTCCCCTAATTGACTCTCTCTCTCTCTCTCTCTCTCTCTCTCACACACACACACACACACACACATTCAACTTTCACGCGTTTTGCTCTCACATTCTCCCTCTCCTCACTGCGGCCCATTTTTTCCTCTCCTCATCCTCCCTCTCCCGGCTACCACCAGTTTTCCCCTCTCACCTGCCCCGCTCCCTTCCTCTACTCTATCACATGTTTTAGCTTTATATTCCCCTCTCTTAACTGCATTTCGTTTCCCCTTCACTTTCATTCTCACTCGTGTTGCCTCATTTCCTCTCCCCACTTTACCTCTCTCCCCTTGCAAATATTCTCCCCCTCCATCCTAACCTATTCTGTCTCCTCTCCTATATTTCTCTCTCATTCGTATACTATTCTTCTTATTTCGTATTCTTGGTGCTCCCCCTTTTCACTTCTAATATTTCTCTTAATTCCCTCTTATTCGTGTTCTATTCTTTCCCCTTTCTCATTATTTTCTCTTCACTTCTCTCTCTCACTCATTTCCCCATATTCCCCCTCTTTATTGACTTTTAAATGTTCTCTTCTTCTCCCATTTATTTCCCTCTCACTCGTTTCCTCCTATTCCCTCTCTTTACTGACTTTTAAATGTTCTCCTCTTCTCCTATTTATTTTCCTCTCACTCGTATCCCTTTCATTCCTTTCCCTCTTCGACCTACACGTTTCCATCCATTCTCATCTCTGTCCCTCCTTCTCTCGTTTCCCTCTCCACCTTGCCTCTCAATCGGTTCTTGTCTCTCATTCCCCATCTTTATTCCCCTCCTTACTTGTCCCACTTCCTCTCATTTCCTCTTCCTTTCTCTACAGCCAGTAAACTCTTCTCTCTTTCTCCTCCTCACTTATCTGTCCCATTTCCTTCCCTTTTCTCTCAAATAAACTCTTCTCCCTTTCTCCTCTCACATATGTTCCTCCTTATTTCTCCCATTTCCTCCCCTTTTCTCTCCAGTAAACTTTTCTCCCTTTCTCCTCTCACATATGTCCCTCCTTATTTGTCCCATTTCCTTCCCTTTTCTCTCCATTAAACTCTTCTCTTCCTTTTCTCCTCTCACACGTGTTCCTCCTTATTTTGTCCCATTCCCTCCCCTTTCTCTCGAGTAAACCTTCTCCTGCCTTTCTCGGGGCCTGGCAACGACTACCTTCATGAAGATGGGGCAGATTAAGGGCTAATGAGAACATAAAGGGAACAAAGGGAAGACATCCGTGGCCAGAGACTGTGGTACATAGGGAGGGAAGCAAGGAGAGTAGCAGCAGCAGGAGAAGGAACAAGTAGGGATGAAATTGGAGGGAGGGAGGTTATATGAGGAAGGATGGAAGGAGATAGGATGAGGAATGAAGATAGGGAGGGATGGAGGGAGGCAAAATGGAGAGGGATGGAGATATATAGGATGAAAAATGAAGGTAGGGATGAAATTGGAGGGAAGGAGGTTATATGTGAAGAAGGAAGGATGGAGGGATGTATATAGGATGAGGAATGAAGATAGGGAGGGAAGCAAGGAGAGTAGCAGGAACAGGTAGGGATGAAATTGGAGGGAGGGAGTTTATATGAGGAAGGAAAAATGGAGGGAGGTAGGAGGAGGAATGAAGGTAGGGATGAAATTGGAGGAAGGGAGGTTATGTGAGGAAGGAAGGAAGGAGGGAGGTAGGAGGAGGAATTGAAGGTATAGAGGGAGGCAAAATGAGGAGGGATGGAAGTAGAATGATGAATGGAGGTAAGGAGGGATGGAGGGAGGCAAAATTAGGAGGGATGGAAGTAGAATGAGGAATGGAGATAGGGAGAGAAGAAGGAAGTAGGTGGAGCTGGATGAACGGATGAAGTAAGGAAGGAATGGATTTAGGAAGGTAAAGGTAATGAGGGAGGAAGGCATGAACAGCAGAAGGTTGGCAGGAATGGAGGGAAGAGGTAATTAGGCAAGGATAGATGGAGGTGAATGGCAAGTAGGGAAGGAGGAAGGGAGGTAAATAGGGAAGGAGGAAGGGAGGTAAATAGGGAAGGAGGGAAGGAGGGAGGGAGGTAAATAGGGAAGGAGCGAAGAGGAAGGAAGAAAAATAAAGACAGGAGAGATGAGGGAAAGTCAAATTTATATACACTACAACTAACTTACAATACGCTACCACACAGTTGGGAAAAGTATTGTATTACCCCATTTCTATATAACTGTACCAAGCCAAAAGTGTATACAGTACTAAGATATAAGAGGCAAATCTATTGGCTTATCAACATTACGATTGGATTATTTTTCCAATCGAACTAGAGGGTGGTGTCAAAGTTTGATAAAAAAATATATTTAGTTTGTCTATTTTTGTCACTATTACAATTTAGCTATAGAGTATAAAAGCATAATATATTTAGCTGTTTTATGTTTGTTACACTGTGATTTAAAATAAATGGGTGAATATTTGAGAATGGAGGTAAAAAAAATTGTTTCGAAAGGTACATTCGAGCACTGAAGTTCTGCATCATATGACAATAAACCAATTTCAATAATAAGAGAAATATTGTGAAGCTGTTATGTAAAAAAAAATAATCATACACAAAAGTGTATAAGGTGAACCAGAAAAAAATATTTATAACCTCGAAAACAACTAATTTTCCTACATCCAAGCAAAACATGATCTTTGAAAATTTGAATGATACTTTTTGATAGCGAGTTATAGTCATTGAAGAGCAAACTGAATTTCACATGTACGTGGCGTTTTTTTTTTTAATCTCGTCACTCACTAAGTAAAGCCATCAGTGACGTCACAGGCGGGGCTTCAGTTCAAATGGAAGAGTTGGATTTTAGTGGGATTGGTCAGTGATAGTCATCTGTGACGCCTCGACTCACCCAAATATTATTGCTCCGTCAGGCTGCTAAACTCTACTCCAAATTATTCCGCTTCATTCGCTGCTGTTTTAATATTCCACAGGTTGAATTTGTACTGCATTTTATTCCGTTTCATTCGCTGCTGTTTTAATATTACACAGGTTGAATTTGTACTGCATTTTATTCCGTTTTACATATGGCTTTTTAAAACTACACAGGTGAAAATTGTAGTGCATTTTATATCGCTTCATTAATAACCTTTTACTACTAGAGAGCTGCTGTAGAAGTGAAAGGAGAGCGTGATATCATAACAGTCAATCAATGCGGGCTAATGTTTGTAACAATATATTATAATGTCAGCAGTTTTAATATTCAACTCTTTACCCAAACAATAATTACCTCCAAATACGACAGAGTTTATACACTAGTTCATCAAATTAGTAACTCGATCAACTTGTATGTAAGAAGATAATATTATGGTTGTAGATTAATTAATATACATCAGTTTTTTCATTACGAAGTGGAGTGATTAACGTAATTCTATCCCTGTTCCATGTCATGAATACAAATGGTAATGGAAACATAACAATGATTCGTTATAATGGTAATAACTGTATGGTAAAATGGTGTATGTCATTTGTTCTTATAATACTGAATATCGAAATTAGTAGTAAGACTCATTTACTATTTCCACGACAATTCACGGAGAAAACACGACATATGAAGAGATGATACAACTTTATCTCATCGGATCCGGAGAAAAAGGTAAGAGAAGCACACATGCACCTCGGTTCACAGTGAAGTATCCACCTGTGACGTCACTGAAGAGTTTACATATGTGAGTGGCTGGCATAAACACCTCTCCTGTCTACCGGATGATTGATCGAACATTTGTTGCAGAGAAGAACTTGAAAAGACCGTTCCAATATAATTATTCACATATATCTGGGACACTTTCTATATAATATATTTATTCCATGAAAAAGTGTACACACGTCAAATATTAACTGCAACTGTGTTTCATTGCTAGAGATTTATAACATTAAAAAAATCTAAACATGTAGACTGGAGGCTGATGCTGAAATTGTGGACTTCACTGAACATGGGAGGGAGGGATGGAGGATAGGAGCCGGGTGGTGGTGGTGGTGAACTGAGGGAGGGCTTGGTGGTGGTGGTGGTGAACTGAGGGAGAGAGGGCCTGGTGGTGGTGGTGAACTGAGAGAGGGTGGGGGTGGTGAACTGAGGGAGGAGGGCCTGGTGGTGGTGGTGAACTGAGGGAGGGCCTGGGGGTGGTGGTGGTGGTGGTGAACTGAGAGAAGGAGGGCCTGGGGGTGGTGGTGTTGAACTGCACTGCGCCGTTTCACTGCATGATGATGAGGCAGGTAATGTGTGCTGGGTTGCCTCGTCTCACTGCAGGGGATTCCAACCTCGCCCTCTGTACCCACACATGTGTAAACCTCTGCCTGCAGGCTAGCTTGCTTGCTGGCTGGTTTGCACACACACACAGACACAGACACACACACACACACACACACACACACACACATATATATATATATATATATATATATATATATATATATATATATATATATATATATATATATATATATATATATATATATATATATACACACACACACATTATTTGACCACGACTGATTACTCTCTTAAATATAACCTTAGAATAACTTATAACGACTTTGGCATTCTCTCTTTCTAACATCAAATGAATTTGTTTTCTCGTAGAGAGGAAGAACGAACGTCAAATAATGTAAAAAAAAATCCTTATTTAACCCATACACAAGGTTTCACAGCCAATTGATTTGATGATGAAAGAAGATCATCCTAGGCCGGGAAGACCCTGTAGGACGAGGGGAAAGGGGAAGACGGAGAGGTGAGTCATCAAGCACGAAGGAAATAGAAAAAGTTTCAGAGGTAACTAAATTCAGAGTTAACTAGAATATAATATGTGTGTGTGTGTGTGTGTGTGTGTGTAGGGGGGAGGGGGGACATCCTGAGTCTCTGTAATGGGCTTTATGAAACTTATGTCCAGTGTCGCAACATTCAACAAAAACAAATATATACCTAAATGGATCAACGCCAGACGATTCTTTATATCCTGTACTTGTGTCTCAGGAAACCCCCATCGTTCAAAGAGTAAGTAATTATTCATACTCTTCCTACACACGTACTCTTCTTAAAGGACCCTGTGTTGTAGTCAGAAAATTGGAGGTTAACGAGTCTTTCAAGTGTCGCCACGAAACACCACCTATATGGAAGGAGCTTGTTTCGTGGCATAGACAGGAGGAATCAGTAGCCACCAAGTCTCACACACGATCATGGGGTCCTTAATAGCGACTGAACCTAAAAGCACTATGCATCACATTCATTATAAAACAAGTATATATATCCGAGGTAAATATCACCTACTTTTCACCACAACTGTACGATTGAAACTGGAAGCACGATATACATCACACTAATATTAGACAAGTACACACATCCGATACTAATCACACTTACCTGTCACTGCAACTGTACGATTGTGGATTGTGGATTCACGACATAATCACACACTCATTATAATTATATGTTACAAATAAACAACAATATAATTACACCTACTCTTCACCGCAAAACAGCTGTACAACATAATCACATACTGGTACTCATTATATTACAAATACACAACAGTGAAATTACACCTACTATTCGCTGCAACTTTACAACACAAACACATAACGGTACTCATTACATTACAAATACACAGGAATAACATTACATCTACACTTCGCTGTAACTTTAACGATACAATCACATAACGGAACTCATTACATTACAAATACACAACAATAACATTACATCAACTTTTCGCTGTAACTTTAACGACACAATCACACACTCATTATAATACAAGAACGCAACAACAACAATATAATCAAAGGGTTAGTTAGGGGGTCGCTCTTGGCTACACAAACACACACACACACACACACAGCTATCATCATAACGTGTACCAATTATTCATCATTATTTATACAAACGTGGCCGCCAGCATACCCTACCCTCCCTATATTATTAATCATTACACACAACAAGCAAGTGGATGGGATGGAATAATTTAACGTTAGGCATCACGAGCACAACATAATTATGACTGACAGATGAGCCATAGATAAACATATGATAAATCAAACAAAGCTACACTGATACATAAAATACATGATCATTATATTCTGAAGGGTAATTAATACATACATTCACACACATGCATTCACTCATTCGTACAAACATGCATTAATACAGTATATACATACCTCAACACACATATATATACTTACATACATATAAGTATACGTGCATCCACTTATAAGGTAATATACATAAAAAATATATAAATAGATATCCATATGCACTAAAAAAAATACATACATTCGTACATACAAAATAACATACTTATATAATTGGACATGCAAAAATGAAAACATACATACATCAATCATTACATACAGAAACACACACATACATGTACATTGAAAAATACATATAAATAATGCAGACATACATAAATAGATACATCGGTAAATACATATACACATACATACATGCATTCATACATACATACATAAATATACACATGAAACAACTCTAATACTGCAGCTGATAATTAAACTCATATCGTTAACTTTATCACTGAGGGGGAGGAGGGGGTAGAGGGGGGAAGAGGGGGGCGGGAATGGGGGGTGAGAGTTGTGGGGTTGGGGGTGGGGGTAGAGAAGGGGAAGAGACAAGGGGGCAGGGGTGGGGGTAGGGAGGGGAGAGGGGGGGAGTAGAGGGGGAAATATTGCCCAGCTTGTCAATTTAATGATGGGCCAAAAATATAGAACGTTTAATGCAGGATAGTAATTACCTTGTCTACTCAATATATTATATACGGTATGGAACTAATACTTTAATCTCTCTCTCTCTCTCTCTCTCTCACTCTCTCTCTCTGTGTGTGTGTGTGTGTGTGTGTGTGTGTGTGTGTGTGTGTGTGTGTGTGTGTGTGTGTGTGTGTGTCTGTGTGTGTGTCTGTGTGTGTGTCTGTGTGTGTGTCTGTCTCTGTCTCTGTCTCTGTCTGTCTCTGTCTCTCTCTCTCTCTCTCTGTCTCTCTCTCTCTCTCTCTAACTCTCTCTCTCTTTCATACACACATTTTATTCCTTCAGACTCAGCTTTCCCCATTATTATTTTACTCTTTCCCTACTCTCCCGTCTCCCCTCCCATTTTTTTTCTCATCCCCTACTCTCACGCCCCCCCCCCACCTCCATTTTTTTCTCTCGCCCCAATCGAGCTTCATTTTTTTTCCTTCCCTGCTCTCAAGCCCCTCACGAGTTTTTTTTCCCTTTATCAACTCTACTCTCCGACTTGTTTCCCTTTACCTGACTTTTTTCCTCTGCCCGCCCGTTCTTTCTCCGACTTTTTTCCTCAACAACGCACTTTCCTCAATTTTTTTCCTCTCCATCAAACTTTCCTCGACTTTTTTCCTCCCTATTACACTTTCCTCGACTTTTTTCCTCCCTATTACACTTTCCTCGACTTTTTTCCTCCCTATTACACTTTCCTCGACTTTTTTTCCTCCCCAATGCACTTTCCTCGACTTTTTTCCTCCCTATTACACTTTCCTCGACTTTTTTCCTCCCCACCGCACTTTTCCCTACTTTTTTCCCCATCACTGCACTCCCCCCACCGACTTCCTTCCCCTCCCAGGCACCAGGGTTTTTTTATTTTACATTTTGTCCCTCTCCCACTACAATCATTTTTCCCCTATACTCCCCTCCGGTATTTTCACTTCTTCTCGCTCAAGCCCCCGACCCTCCCTCCTCCCCAGATAGTTTTTTTTTACCCACTCACATTCCCCTCTTCTCGCTCAAACCCCCCACCCCCTTCCTCAATATTTTTCTTTACCTCCCCCCCCTATCCCCACCAACCTACTCCCGTCCTTCCCTGGCCCTTCCCCTCCTAACAAACATCATTTATTTTTCCAGTCAGCGTAAATTTGAAGAGATGAAGAACGTGTAATAATGTGTTTTTATTTTTTATTTTTTTTCTGTACTTGATGAACACTAATATTTCACACAGTCCCTTATTTGTTTCTCCAGTCGACATACGTATACTCTGTGACAAAATAAAATAGAGACTCGACTTACTTTATACACACTGAAAGAATTGTGGCCCACCTTGGAGATCCATGCAATTATAAGCTTTCTAGTGCAACATTGAATTATTATAATGTATATAATAATCAAGTAAGTAATTATTCAACAATTGACTTACCTTACCCGGATTTATTAATTAACCTTAATTGTGTTGGCTCAAAGAAGGTTTCAGAGGTTAAATTATTCCCCTTCATTGCAAGTTCCCTTTTTGTCAACATATTTATTTTTAATGTGAGGTCTTCCGATATGAATGCATTTATAAATTATAGTATGAAGGGATATGGTGTATGAAACAACCATTCACAATCGCTTAACTATATTTATTGAAATTTCCAGTACACCAACATGAAATCAATAATTATAGTCACACACGTTCACACTCATCCACACGCAAAGCTAGCTAACTAAATACTTAAGTTACCTCTTAATATGACTCCCGTTTTCTATCGGTCGGAGTCGTGTTGTCCTCGTTGTTTTCCTTCGAGTACAATATATATATTTTCCATCGAGTGTTCAGTTGATTTTCTATATTCTCCATTTTCTATGTTCCAATATTTTTCTATGTTCTTCAATATTTTTCTATGTTTCCATTTTTCTATGTCTCCACCTCAGTTAATTTTCAATGTCACATCTGTAATTTATCACTCGTCATATCCACGTGAATGAGTGGACGAGAGCGAATATTACGTGTGTAACTAAGGTGTTACATTCCCCAAACACTCGTAATTTTATGGTGCTATTTCAGGACCCCTACTCAATTACTTTAATCAATAATAAATAATAAATATAAATCTAATAATACGAGTTCCAGTATCTATGTGATTAAGTTTCCTATTTTCACATAGACACCTGTTCTTCACATCTGTAATTTTCAAAGTCACACACATGGCACTCGTTTTCTATAATATTACACCAAGTAGGATGCAGAACGCTACTGGCATAAGACCTTACCTCGTATCATTTGCTTTTCTGTTGCAAGTAACGACAACAAGAGTGACTTGGTGAAGCACTAACTAGAGAAAAGACTGGTGAATCGCACCGAGAAAATTCTGGCATTCACTGTCCTCCCTGCGTGTTACGTTAACGAGACGAGAGGTCGAGAGAGCCGCGTATGTGTTACAAGATGGAAGCGAACTCGGAGTTCAAATTCATTCACGTATGAGAGTTTTTCTATACTCATACATGAATTGTCCTCCCACTCGCAATTTTCAATGTTCAAACATACACCCAGCACTCGATCACGAATCATTAGTATGCCGTAACTGAATGAATTCGACCATTGTAGGCTGCTACTCCACGAGAGGCTAGAGCGCCACGAGGCTACATGCATGCTGAAATCCAGTAGGAGATGAACTGAAGTTTAAATCATGAGAAATCCCCAGCCAGGCTATAAGCTCCTCCCCCAAGCTACCAACGTCTGGATCGATATACAGGCGCCACACACAATAGTTTGAATCCTACTGTCTGTCTGACTAGAACCTCATATTATACACATTCACACACCCAGCCATACATGCAATTGTAATGACGCCACGTAAATTAATCATGGTAATTATCCTCTTCACGAATCATATGGAGAGTTTAAAAGAATAACTGTGTGTACGCAAAAATCAATAATTACAGAGCCAACGAGTGGGGAAACGAAGGATTTAACGGCAGAGAGGGGAGGGACGCAGGCTCAAACATGAACGGTGCTCCTACTCTCTACCTCACACACTCCTGCCTTTCGCTTTCTCAACCACTAGGCTGAAGCATTATTCCTATACTTAATTGATTAATATGTCACGATCAAATTTGACTCGTGACATACTCTTAATACATAATTTCTGACCAGGGAGTATTAGAGCCATCCAGTCTTGGCCTATAGTCGTGGCCAGACAGAGGTCCATATACTTTATTTACACATTTTAAGGTATATAAGTATCTGGAAATGCATACAAGTTGCCGCCGCGTATCTTGACCATTAAAATAATCACTAACATATTTTTGTTCATATGATATTTAGGTATGGATGGAAAAGGACATGTAGAACGTAAACCTCCTGGTCAGAAATTATGTATCACGAGTGTACATACGCAATCCAAAGTTTGTATCCATCTTTTTGATGTTTCGAATAATTTGACATACTACAGTGAGACAATTACAACGCTTATCCTATTTTACAGATATTTATCAAACACACACTCTCTTTTACACAAACACACACACACACACTGTTTTCAGCGGACATTTACCAAGCACAAATCCGTTTTTCTTTATATTTTACCTGGCCAGCCACTGTACCACGGATTTACGCGGCCGACTGTGTGCCAGAGTGTGCGAGGAAGCGAACACGATACGGATGGAATATTATTTACCGAAAGTTTCACGGCGGACTGAACTCGGGTCCATGAAAGGAGAGAGTGGACCATAAAATCAGCAACATTTACGCTCTTATGTGTGTGTGTAGGAGGCGTGTGTTCATGATAAGTAAGAGTGTGTTGTGTATCAGTCATATATGCAGAATTAACTTGTATACATCTTCTATACATACATATATATCTATTCATTTACACAGCCTACGTGTGAGCAATCAATTATTTTAATATTTTGAGTTTTTACATTTCTAGTACGTCTGTTTTTACCAAGTGGAAATACATTTTATCCTTCCATGTCACTCTTGACAATGTGTATGTGTTTTTGGTAGATTTCAGTGTTTGTAAATTTAGCTTAATAATGAACTGGATATATTTTGGTGCATTTTGCCTCGGAGTGCATTAACGCTCAACAGTATAACCCTTGAAAAACTTCACCAAAGGGTGTCATTTAAAACATTTTTCTCTTGAAGTTCACTCTTTTTTTTTCTTTTTTGAGGAAAGCACTCCCAATGTCAACCAAAAGTTAAAATATTTTTTATACCTCAACCACAAAAAAAATGCAGTTTTTGGTAATATTATCCTTGCTATAAACTACACATTATTTTAAATTGCTATTAGATATCTGACTCCTTTATATTTGTATTATATACTTGTATATTAGGTTTGTCTATGTCCCCACAAAAACTGAATGTTATATAATAATATAATACATAACAAAATACCGAATGAAACAAAAGGCCTAATAAATCACGTAATGAAAGTCCTGATAAAAATAAAAAGCTTCCGTCGTCTAAGGGTTAAAATAAAAACTCCATAATAAACCCGACCTTTGAAGCCATAAAAAACAAACACACGAACCAGTCTATAAAAAGTAAGGACGGAGTATACTGTGTGTGTGTGTGTGTGTGTGTGTGTGTGTGTGTGTGTGTGAGATGACGTTTAGCTGGATATCTTTGAGTGGGGTGTTATGATTTACATTGGTATATATTTTGATCGCTATGTATGATTTGTGTGTCTGTATGTATTATGGTCTACCTGCACATTCTCTTCTCCCTTTCTCCCTGTCCTTTCTCTCCTCTCTCCCTCTCCGTGCTCTCTCCTGCTCCCCTCCCTGTCCTTTCTCTCCTCTGTGACGCAGGAGGGGAGGAAGTGAGCGGAAACCCTGTGTGGAATATATGGACACAGAGGAGACACGGCGACCTTTTGAAACACACACACACACACACACAAATAGAAATGGAATACACGTAAGTTATATACTCTGATCCCTGAAATACATTATATGTATATATATGTATATTATATATATATATATATATATATATATATATATATATATATATATATATATATATATATATATATATATATATATATATATATATATATAAATATATATATATATATATATATATATATATATATATATATATATATATATATACGATACAGAAAACAATATATACGGTCGCAGTGCAGAGTCCTGTAGGGGAAATAAAAGTTATAGCGACAATGCAGTATAAAGGAATGACAAACGTGGTTAACCTTCTTACAAAAATACACAAAATAACACATCGATTGTACAGTATGGTTAAGATATGGAGAAGACAACCTAATAAGCATAAACCCAGACGGACTGCAGTATATGGCAAGGTAAAGAGACTTGGAGACTTCTTTCAAAGACAAATAAAACGAACGGAGTATATGATCGCGGTAGGGATTTCGAAACCACTTAAAACAATATATATATATATATCAAGTAATTTGGTAAAACAATAAAACAATGAACAGGAAAGTTAGCAAAACAGTAACATGATATAAACAGGAAAATCGACAATCCAGTAACATAGAAGAAAAAGTCATCCTGACCTAATTTGACCTATCCTAGCATTACGTTAACAACTTGACCTACCCTGACCTATTACAACATTATGTGACTACATGATTTAGCCTACTCGAGTCTGACTTGTCCTTAGACTGTGACAACTTGACCAACCCTGACCTCTGGACCTAATATTCGGTGACGACCTTACCTAACATTTATACCCTACCTAGATTTACCCCAAAAGTGACAATTTGACCTACCCTGACCTGTTTTAATATTACGTGATAACCCGACTAAACCTGACCTGTACTTACATTGTGAAACGTGACCTACCCTGACCTCTTTTAACAGTATGCGACGACGTGACCTAACCTCACCTGTCCTAACATCGTGACAACCTGAAATAGCCTAACATTACGTGACGACCAAAGGTATAAAAATTTAGCTGCTCATCATACTTACCATAACCTGACCTTTAAGTTGAGCATCTCCCCTAACCTAACCCAAATTTATTACCCTAACCCAAACCTAACCTGACCTGACCTGACCTTGTGATGAATATTCTCCCTGACCTGACTAAATGTTCAATATCCCCCTGACCTAACCTAATTTAGTAAGATGATGTAACCTCTCACCTAATGTTAAATAATACCCTTAACCTAAACTAAAATTAACTAAGCTTATCTTTAACATAACCCCACTCTCGTAAAAATAAGACATAAATCCTTAAACTACTCACTAGAAACTCCCCATTATGACTTTTTTCGTATTTTTTATTCCAGAAGGGATCGATAGAAGGTTCAGGTGTAGTTGGCCAAGCATGAAACTGATATACCTCGATTTAACCGTGTGAGGTAAATGGGAAACGGAATTCGTAAATCTATTTTCTCATTTTTATCCTAACATTCTTCCCCATAATACGATACAGATATTTTTTTTTGGCCAAAACATTTCTATCTTTTTCTTACATTCCTCTTCTTAGCATTTTATCAACATTTTCCTCGTTATTGAGTCAACAGATTTTCTCATAATTTTTGCCTCATATTTTTTCACGTATTATAATTATATTATACAATTTGCGTATTGTAATTTCTCTTGGTCACTTCAATGTAAGAATTTGGATGGAAGAGTGGATGATGATGATGATGATGATGATGATTTGGGAAGATAAACATAAACACTGATGAATGTGTAGTGGAGAGGTAGAGAGGAAGGGGAGGAAGGGGGGGGGGGGAGGGATAGTGAGGTAAGGGTGGAGAAGCAGTAAAAAAAAGTAATAAAGAAGAGTAGAGAAAACTATATAGAGAGGAAGTGGTGGAGGGGCAGTGAAGGAAAGGTGGAGAAGCAATAAAAGAAAATCAATGGAGAGTAGAAGACTGGAGCAGTGATGAAACATTCCATAAAACAAGCAACACAATACAACCAATTCTCGCCACACACCATAAAACAAGACCATTTACAGTGTTGCCAATTCTCGCCACAACACAAAACAAGATAATTTACAGTGTTGCCAATTCTCGTCCCCATTTCAACACAGTGAAGACAATGTTGCCGAATTTCGTCCCATACTTAATTATATATATAAATATCTACTTCAGACGCCACTTGTTTTTATTAATTAATGTTTATAACTTTGTGTATTTATATATCAATTTATTTCTGACGCCATCTTGCTTCTGTTGTTTATATCCCGTTCACACAACTTGGCCAGGCAGTTTAGTTTGTTAATCTTTTCCCAAGTTATTTCAGAGGAATTATTATTATTATGAAACAACTCGTGCAGAAACTGGCAAAACCGCAAAAAATATACGCCGGCGGGGTGTTGTGTGTGTGTGTGTGAGATAGAGAGAGAGAGAGAGAGAGTGAGAGTGAGAGTGAGAGTGATAAAGAGAGATAGAGAAAGATAGAGGTAGAGGTAAATATAGAGATAGAGAGATAGAGATAGAAATAGAGATAGAGATAGAAATAGAGGTAGAGATAGAAATAGAGGTAGAGATAGAGAGAGAGAGAGGTAGAGGTAGATATAGAGATAGAGAGATAGAAATAGAGGTAGAGATAGACAGATAGATAAAGATAGATAGACAAATGGAGAGAGAAATGTGGATACTGGAATATTTCATCACAGTTTTAATGAGCTTCAACTTTGTGTATAATGTTGTGTCAGGAGGAAGAACCATGATATTTGTTTTTGTACTTGGACCAACTACGACCTGCTATTTATTTATTTTAGCGAGAAAAAAAAATGAGAACAAAAATCATAAACTGCCTCGTCTGGCCATAAAAGGGTTAGATTTATTATTCCCTCTTAATTAAAACTATCATGATAAAAAAAAAATTACTCTCATCTGAATAAAATTGGCTGTCGATGGCCAAAACAAGCAAGTCTCTGAATGAAGTGGTGTATCCATTTAATATAATATAATATAACCCAACAATCTGATCTGTTGGTTAACTCCTAAAAATTCAGTCGATTAAACTTTTTTATCTAAATTAATCTAATTATACACACACACACACACACACACACACACACCACACACACACACACACACACACACACACACACACACACACACACACACACACACACATACACACACACACACACACACACCACACACACACACACACACACACACACACACACACACACACGCACACACACACACATTTTGGGCTAGAATGTTTCCCTTTACACACACATACACACACATTTTGGGCTAGAATGTAATCTCCTTAAATAAAAGACTGGTTTAATTAAGCTTCTACCGGCACTAATTATGCATTAATTAACTATTTTTTCCTCATTATCCTTAGTTTATGGGAATCATGAAGGTTCTACTATACTGCGGAAATTTCAAGCACACACACACACACACACACACACACACACACACACACACACACAAATACATACATACCGGCTGTAATTTGTTATTCTAACCAAAACATCAACCCATGATTTGGCGGCCGTAAATCAACTTATATTTCGGGCATAGAAAAATATTTGGTATGGTAATTATACATATTTGCTGACGTGATCATATCAACATGTTGCACCGCTACAGTATCAACAAGTAGGGCTTTCATTTGTCTATATACGATGGTACAGTCGACTCCACAAATTTCGAGCAGGTAGTCGAAATTTTTGGAAGCAACTGTACTACCTAGTCATTAATGAGTGATATGTATGTACTGTATATATAATTATAAACATATGGAGAAAGAGGTAAACTGATAAATATATAGATTACATGGAGAGAGAGAGAGAGAGAGAGAGAGAGAGAGAGAGAGAGAGAGAGAGAGAGAGAGAGATTATGCGGTAGTGAGTTGCATACATGTACTCAATCCCGTTATACCAGTGAATGAATAAGAGGACGAGTGTGTAGTAAGGATGAAGGAAACGTGACTACGCATACATTGTTAGTATTTATAAGCCTTTCTTCTGCTGTGAACACCACCATTACCATCATCAATACTACTACTACTACTACTACTACTATAATGCCAACAGCACCATTACTACTACAACAACAACAACTACTACTACTACTACTTCCATTCTCCTACTACTAATACTACTACGAATACTGCGAATATTATTTCTACTACTATCATACAACCAACAGTAACCTATAACTATTACTATCACTACAATTACATCTACTACTACTACTAGTACAATTAGCAATACCATCACTTCTACAGTTATTGTTATCAACACCAATATAACAGCACCAACAACTACCACTAACACTACTACTACTATTACTACTACTACTATAACCAACATCACTATGCTTCTACGTCCTATGACAATCCATTCTTACCCACACACACACACACACACACACACACACACACACACACACACTATCAATCTACGAACCTCAACACCCCACATATTAAAAAAAAATGAAGAAAGGCTACCACCAAAAACAATTTAATATAATAAAGGATAAGGGAATTTTGACTCCCCACATAAATTTGGTATTATTGGCATCCAAGGTGATCAAGGAAATTACACAAATAAGATGAGTTAATCAAATTTATTTCCTTTTTACCGCCAGAATATTAAGTGACCTTTTTTACATACACACACACAAACACACACACACACACATACATATGCATATATTCACACCGTACACTCACACACACATTCACACCGTACACACACACACACACATGCATATATTCACACCGTACACACACACACCGTACACACACACACACACACACACACACATTCATTCACACCGTACACACACACACACACACACACATTCACACCGGACACACACACAAACACATACATACACACGTCACACACACACGTATAATAAGACCTAGTTAATAGAGGCAGCGGTGGTGAAGGTAACTAACTAACTAACTGTACTGTGGGTGAAGGAGTACAGCATTAGCCTACACTCTCCCGAACCTCAGTCTTGGGGGAAAAAAAAAAAAAATCTTGAATCTTGAGTGTCTCTTCACTTGCCACGAGAGCACTGGGGGAACTGGAGGAGCAGGAAGAGGAGGAGGAGGAGGAAGAGTAAAGGAGCAATGGAGGAGGAGGAGGAAGAGTAAAGGAGCAATGGAGGAGGAGGAAGAGTAAGGAGGAGAAAGTGAGCAGTGAGGAAAAAATAAGAGGGATTGGGGAGTTAAACGTGATGGAAGAGGAAGATAGGTGGGGTGATTGGGGAGTGAGAGAGGGAGTTACGAATGAGGGAGGAGTGGAGGAGGAAGTGAGAGATGAGGATGGAGGAGTCATGCACGAGTAAGGGAGGGGGAGGAGAGGGGAGGGGCTGTGAGGAATCGTGGGTGAGGGAAAGATGATGGATGGAAACCTGAGACCAAAGGAGGAGGAGGAGGAGGAGGAGGAGGAGGAACTAAACCATGAGTGAAGAGGATTGGAGAAGACAGGGTGAGAGAGAGGGGTGTGGTGGAGAAATCAGTGTGAGAAAGAGAGAGGGGTGGAGAAGTAAGGGTTAGAAAGAAGTGGCGACAAGAAGAGGAGACTAAATACTAAAACAGAAAGAGGAGTAGTTGGGGGGAGGGTTAAAATGAGGGAGGAGTCCAGGAGTGGCGAGGGAGAAGTGTTGGAGAAGTAATGAGGGAGAAGTGTTGGAGAAGTAATGAGGGAGAAGTGGTGGAAATATAATGAGGGAGAAGGTGAAAATGAGGGAGAACTGGTGGAAATATAATGAGGGAGTTGTGGTGGAGAAATAGTGAAGGAAAACCAATGAAAAACGAGGCCTGGAAAAGAAATATGGATGTGAAGCAGAAAGAGTAAAGTAAAGGAGTAGAAACTTTAAGAGAAATATAGATGCAAAGGAGAAAGTGTTTGCCTAAGTAATGGAGTAAGAAAATATATATATAATAATAATGTTATGGAGATTGAAGTAAAGTAAGACTGTAAGAGAACATGAATGAGAAAGAAGGAGTAAGAAATTGTCAAAGTAATGGAGTAAAAAATAATAAAAATGTGAAGGTAGAAGAGTAGATGAGGAACTGGAGATGAATGTAATAAAAATGTAAACAGAAGGACAGGAATGATAAAAGAGTGAGAGTAGAATGATAAATTAAGGATTGGAATGTCCAAAAGAGACAAAATATAAATGTGAATGAATTGAAGAGGAGGAAAGAACACTGAGATAAACCTGATAGACTCTGTAACACGGGGAAGGAGGAGATGGAAAGAAGGGAAGAGGAAGAACAAGCAAGTGGAAAGTAGAAGGAAAGGAGAGACATGCTGGAGAAGAAGATAGATGGGAAGCAGACAACGATGATGAAGGACGAGTAAAAATGGAATGAAAGGAGAGAAGTGGGCAAAGAGTGGAGCAGAAGTGAGAGGTCAAGGAGGAGGAGGAGGAGGAGGAGGAGGTGGAGGAGGAGGAAGGAAGCGGTGTGGAGAGGACGTCGAAGGAAGGAGGAAGGGAAGATGAGAAAGAGGGTAGGAGAGGTGGGAAGGGGTGTGGTGGATAAGAGAGGGAGGGAAGAAGGGGGAGCAAAGAAAAGTGAAGTGGAGGGTGGAGGGAGGATGGAGGGAAGAGAGGAAGGATAAAGGATGGAATGAAGAGCAGCAACGGAAGAGAGGAAGAGGAAGAACGTAATAGATGAAATGAAGAAATAATGAAAAACTAAACGGGGAGAAGGAGGAGGAGGAAAAAGAGGAGGAGGAATAAGAGAAGGAAGAGGAATAAGAGAAGGAAGAGGAATAAGAG
>JAWZYT010002907.1:30000-57471 GCA_034508575.1 Petrolisthes manimaculis | reverse complement strand
GTTCGTTGGTTGGGGAGTAGGTAGGTAGGTAAGTTGAGGAGTAGGTTGGTAGGTAGGTATGTTGGTTGAGGAGTAGGTAGGTAGGTAGGTAGGTAGGTAGGCTGTCAGTCCTTCACACATTTCATTTGGCAACTCTGAGTGAAGGGTGTGTAAAATCTTGCATATCTTGAAATGTTGGTGGGGTTCCTTTTCATCTCTTTTTTTATTCACCCAACTCCAGTAGCGTGATAATAATTTGGGCACACTTGCAAACACACACACACACACACACACACATGCACGCACACACACACGCACACACACACACACACATTCATAATAATATATACATAGCATACACATACAGCCTTTAACATACTGTGCAAACCTATAGCATTGCACTGTGCAAAGAGAGAGAGAGAGAGAGAGAGAGAGAGAGAGAGAGAGAGAGAGAGAGAGAGAGAGAGAGAGAGAGAGAGAGAGAGCGTAAGGAGAGCAACACAGATGATACCCCTTTCTTAATTCGTCTGAGTAACACACAATGACTCACACAAACACGCCCATAATAAAAACAAATACATGAGTCACATGAGGTTCCCAGAGGTATAGTACATGCAGTGTGTGGGTGACATCAACACCTTCCCTCTTTCCTACATTACCCTACGCATTTCCTTGTATTTTGGTGACGCATACGGGAATGAAGGTTAAGGCATGTATAGCGGGGCGGCGGCGGCGGGGTGGCAGCGGCGGCGGGCGGCGGCGGCGGCGGGGAGGCAGCGGCGGCGGGGCGGGGGCGGCGGCGGGACGGGGGCGGCGGCGGCGGGGACGACCACGACGACGAAAAAAAATAATAAATCAAATAAAAAATAATGAAAAAAAAAAGTTAATTATTACAAAAAAAAAATAATTAATCAATATATATATATATATATATATATATATATATATATATATATATATATATATATATATATATATATATATTCATTTCAAACTAGGTTCATTCGACTGTGGAGTCATTTCAAACGGGTGGGGAGTCATCTGAAACTAGTTTCAAGTGACGGGGAGTTAACTGAACGTAGTTTCATCTGACTGAGGGAGTCTTCTGAAACAGAAAGTACTTTGAAACTGTTACACCGGCTGTACATACGGGATTGAGGGTTAAATTTAGGGTACTGTATACATATACGTAATATCAAGGCCCTCATTTCTATATTACTCAACGCATTTCTTTGTAAGTTTGGTGACGCATAAGAGATTGAAAGCTTAGGCACACATACGCACACATACCCTGTATATAAGGCAGGAAGGAAGAAGTTGTGTTAGGGAGGGACCTTATGAATTTTACGTCTCTCTCGTCTACTTCACTGAGTCACTATAAATAAGGCAGGAAGGAAGAAGTTGTGTCGAGGAGTGACTGGAGTGAGACAACAACTAATACAATAAGTGACTTCCTCCTCCCCCAACAAGACAACACAAGCACGTGGGAGGAGGATGAGTGACGGCTGCTGACGCCAACCAAACGAGGCGCCCCCCCTTCACACACACACACACACACACACACACACACATGCCGCCTCACAACCACCAGACTAGTTTAAAAAGGTATAACTCTGTGTTGGCTCGTCCCTTCCACTTTCTTTTTTTTTTTTTTTTTTTTTTTTTGCTTGTTTTTCAGTACACCAAACTATATAAATTTATAAAGATTTTCCTCTACGATTTATTAAAGATCAAAACATATAAAGATATAGAGGATGACAGTGGACCTTTTAATCTATTATTTTTTTTATTTACTAATTATTATTATATACATTTTTTTTTTTCGTGGGTTGTTGCTTTTGCTGACATGGATACTAACGTAGCTGCCTGCATGTTCTACGACCAACGTTGGTGAAAATCTTTTATGTTTTTGTTGGGCACTGCTGGGTTAACTGGAGTTGGTATGAGAATTTTTGTACTCGAAAAACCACGCCATTGTATTATTATGGTTTACGAAAAAATATATCACTAAACATCGAATATTTACATCAATGGGCATAAAAAATAAAGAAACATCTGAATTTGTGTTAGTGGTACGGTATACTCCTATCTTGGCCTTCAACACTCACCTACACTTATACACAATTTATACACGTTAGGTTTATCTACTACACTGTACACTTGGAACCCTTTAGAGCGTGTTGTTGAACTGTGTATGGTGAGGTCGGCAAAATTTCTTCTTATGGGGATAATTAAGCATCTTGTGGGACAATGATAATCAGAGGGTTCCATCTAACCCAAATTATCTCCATTCCAGTATCTATTCCCAAAAATACGTGATAATCCAAACATAACTCTCTACCACACACACACACACACACACACACACACACACACACACACACACACACACATACACACACACACACACACACACACACACACACACACACACAAAAGTTGCCGTTTAACCCGGAATAATGTAATATAATCGTATTTACGGAAGTTGACCACATCTAAAGTGTTTTGGTCCAGGCTGCAATATATACGCAGGGAAAGCTTTTAGGGGGCTATGTTCATTCACCTTTTAATTTCAATGGGACTAAAGCACCGACACAGAAATAAATACGTACAGTTTGTAAAAAATATGAATTGCGACAACTTTTGCTATAGTTTGTTTATAGGGATCTTAATTATTAAGTACCGTATGTAATGCTGAAGGATATGTATGTACTGTACATTTCCGTTTGTACTACATGCTTATGGTCCGTATATATAGATTGTTGGGGATGTTTGATATAGTTAGTTAATTAGTTAACGTTCCATTAAGATTTGTTGCAGTTCATATTTTGTCAACTGTACATCAAAGGAAAATTTTCTTCTTCTACGCCCTGTAATCAGTATTTTGGCAAAGTGTACAGTTGCCAAAAAAGGTATTGCGACAACTATTGATACAACATTAAATATATTAATGTCTACAGTTGTTTGTAGCGATTATAAGTATGTATTACAGAAAGATATGCATACTTCCTTCTGTTATAAATGCTTATAGTCCATATACAAATAGTTGTGGATATTACTAGGGTTAAAGTTCTATCAAGATTTGTCGCGATACCTTTTTTGGCAACTGTACATGTGTTCGGTGGTGTATGTATTGAACCCTTAAAGCCTTTCACCATAAAAAAAAAGTCTTAGCACGAAGGGGTATATTTAATCAGGCTTGCACGGCCAAATTTTGTGAACGAGGGTCGGTAGTTAATAAAAGTTTGTAAGTGTGGAGGAAAATTCTTGCAAAGGACCTTAAAAACGGAGAGGGGGGAAGGGGAAAGGGAGGGGGACAACTCTTATGATTAATTCACTCCCACCGCTATTCACACGCCGGGAAAATAAATATTAGTGACAAAATTAGAGAGAAATAAAGTGAGGAAATGAGAGGATAAACTTACACCTGCGAGAGGGTCATTTACGAGATAATACATTTGTGGTGTGTACAGTCACGAGCACTAATAAGTATACAGGTGTGCTTCGAATACCTAGAGACAGCAAATAAATACCCAATAAGATCTCCATTGTAAATTAGTTCTCTTTATTTATGTTTCCATCCATCCCTATCTATCCATCATATATTATTTTCTCTCTTTCTTCCTATTTCCCTAACATACAGTTGTAGATAACAGAGATAGGATAATAAAAACATTGGAATAATGATCATGAGAAAAGAGGAAAAATAATGGTGAGAAAGAGGAATAACGATGGTGAGGATAGAGGAATTACAATAGATACATAATGATAATGAGGGATAAGAGAACGAGTGTCGAAATTAAGATACTAAATTTTGTAGTTGTTGTTATGAAATATTGATGTCACAGTGGTGTATACGTATATATTCCTGATGCCGACTGTGTATACGTATATATTCCTGAAGTCGACTGTGTATACGTATATATTCCTGAAATCGACTGTGTATACGTATATATTCCTGAAGTTGACTGTGTATACGTATATATTCCTGAAGTCGACTGTGTATACGTATATATTCCTGAAGTTGACTGTGAGTTACATTGTGAAAAGCATTATTGTTTCACATGACATTTACTCTGGGTGGAGGTAGGTGTAAGGTGGAGTGTAATTTCACCCTGGGGATGTTTTATGAATACAACGTGTTTATGCTATAGTCAACTTTTATTCTTCTGAGGGTATACTGGTGAGCAACTGATTGATTCTCCAACCAACCTATGGTAAGAAACAGATCCCTCATTTTAAGGTTGTCTGTTTTGTGGCATAGCTTGGAGGAATCACAGACCTTCTAATGAACCAACAAGAGAAGAATTTCACCTTAAATATAATTATTTCCATGAGTATGTAGATGGTTTTTAAGCCCTATATATATATACCGTATGTTCATTGTGGATTAACGATATTTCCTTTTCAGCTACATACCGTATAACATTTGACTTAGTTCGGCCTTTCTTAAATCTCGTTTAATCATTTCGACAACATACCTGGCCTTGTGTACAAGTAAGTGTCCGCCGTACACATGCACGTAATACATTGTGTGTGTGTGTGTGTGTGTGTGTGTGTGTGTGTGTGTGTGTACATAAACAAAGGTGGGTGTGACAGTAACCGCTCCACATCTCACCAACAATGGGTATACAGAAGGCCTGGTATACACACACACACACATACGTCTGTATACCACACTTGGGTTAAGGACAGTGTTGTTGGTAATTGCAATATCAATCCTTCTGCAACTTGGGCCCATTGTGTGTTGTCCACGTGGAAGGAGTTTAATCGAGAGTAATACAAGTGGGAGGAAGCTCACGGTATTCAACGCAGAGAAGCAAGTCACTACAGCAATGTATGTATGAGGTAAATGACGTCCATTCATACGTCATTTCTTACACACACACACACACACACACACACACACACACACACTCACACACACACACACACACACACACACACACACACACACACACACACACACACACACACACACACACACACACACACACACACACACACACACACACACACAGACACAGACAGACACACACACACACACAGACTTGGTGCTTAAAATGGTAGGTAGAGTTGAGTGATATATCAATGATGTATCTATCTTCTTTAACCAGACGAACAACACTATGAGACCTTTACTTTATAACAAAATACACTCAGAGCTAAAAGTTCTTATTTTTGTACGTGTACCTTATCAGCTATAAGCTCTGTTGTATCCTGTTCTGAAGGATGGAAAAATATATCTTTTCTAAGTATTACACAACGGGATGTTCAATACGATATATACCATATTGGAAACTGCACCACAAACGCATGTATGTATTTTACAATTGTACAAATAAATATACATTAAATTTCACTTTTACATGGAAAATGTGTTCATTATAATAATTCTAACGTCGGAGTTTAGAAGGCAACCAACCACCTTCCCTACAAGATATATATATAAATCAGTGAACTAGTTATTTCACACGTAAGGAAGGCCCATGTATAATTTTTCCTGTTAAATTACTTTGTGCAGCATAAACGTTCCAGTAACTAACTATTAATGTTTCATGTATATAAAAGGAAAATTATGCAAAATTAATCTAGATGGCTAGTCTTAATAAAGGTTAACTAATATTTAATGTACTTCAAAGCTTAAATGTTAAACAATTTATACTGAATTGTAAAAATGTGTGAATATGTTTCATGCAGAAAGAAAAGTTATCCAGATTAAAGTATCCAATAAAAGAATACAATACATACATACATACATACATACATACATACATACATACATACATACATACATACATACATACATACATACATACATACATACATACATACATGCATACATACATACATACATACATACATACATACATACATACATACATACATACATACATACATACATATATATACACACCTTTGTTCTGTCGATAGGGATGATTGACGTAATGTTTTAACCTTGTAATACTATTCTCAGTACACCAGGTATCAATCTATCCAAGGTGTCTTCGGGGCCTCCAGTCCTGCCTGAAGTGGACCAGAGAAACAAGGAAATTAATGACCAGAAAAAAGACGAGCCGAGGAGGTGAAACAGAAGTAAGAAAGATACGTCTAATATATTGGTTTGAAAAAAATAAAATGTATGTTTAGTTTCCCAGATTTGTTCCATTAGTTTTTCCTCTGGGGATAATTTATTAATTGACTGTTGGCGAATTGGATAGGAAGCTTAGATATTTAAACCACAAATATATGAATCGATATGTTCAACTTACTTTTGCCATGAGAGTGAAAAACATTTTGTGAAGGTTACAACTACAGACACTAAACATGTAGAGGTACAAACTCTACAGTACAACAATGTTTTAGGAACAGACACTCTGGTATCCCAAAACACTCGCTCTCAACAGCTTTAATTTCATCAAACAGTGTGTGTGTGTGTCCCTATGCAGTGAGAGAGAGAGAGAGAGAGAGAGAGAGAGAGAGAGAGAGAGACAGACAGACAGACAGACAGACAGACAGACAGACAGACAGACAGACAGACAGACAGACAGAAAATACAGAGAGAGAGAGATAGAGAGAGAAAGAGAGAGAGAGGGGCAGTGACAAGTGAACGAACAATCAGTGTGGTTCGCCTGTCACTGGGACTCGCAATATCATTCACCCAAATTCATTCCCCGCTAATTGTTGGCAGGGAAAAAATTGCCGACTTATAGACCCCCCATGTCGGACGGGATCTGTTATTTTTTTATTTCATTTTTATTACATATCTATTTCTGTCGGTGTGTCTGTGTCTTTGTCTGGGTCTGCCTCTGTGTGTGTGTGTGTGTGTGTGTGTGTGTGTGTGTGTGTGTGTGTGTGTGTGTGTGTGTGTGTGTGTGTGTGTGTGTGTGTGTGTGTGTGTGTGTGTGTGTGTGTGTGTGTGTGTGTGTGTGTGTGTGTGTGTGTGTGTGTGTGTGTGTGTGTGTGTGTGTGTGTGTGTGTGTGTATTTACTTTCTCTATAACTCTCTTTCTCTGTATATTTCTATCTTTCTCTCGTTTCCTCATATCTCTCTCTCTCTCTCTTTCTAACTCTCTAACTCTCTAACTCTCTCACTCTCTCTCACACTCACACACTCACACTCACTCACTCATTCTTTTTCCCCCCATCCCTTTGTCCACTTCTTTTACCATTAAATATTTCCACTCTCCCTCCTGCCACCACTCGCATTTTTGTCCCTCTTCTTGCCAGGACATTCTCACTTCTTCGCTTCAAGGTTGGCTGATCCTTCACGACGAGGGGCCACACGGCATGAATATTATTTAATTACCTGTGTCACATATCCTTGTTGACCGTCTATTCCTACAGTATATGAATTATTACCCGTATCTGGGCAACAGTTAGTCTATGTGTGTACGTGGAGTGTGTGTGTTTGTTTATTTGGCATGTGTGTGTGTGTCAGGTGTGTATGTGTGTATGTAAGTAGGTTAGTGGAGATGGCCTGGGACATGGTATAACATCAACAAAGTTCTCTATCTATATGTTGGATCAGCTAACACACAAACACCAACTCACAACAACACCACCACTACCTCCCACAGCCACCAGGCCTAACTACCTAACTAACCAACCTACTGGAGGAAAAAAACGAGAGGGTAGAGAAAGTTTCACCAGCAGGCCATTCTCCACCAACTCATTCTCCCACCCACCACCTTCACCACTACCCATCCTACGCCTGACTGAGCCCGTTCTAGTGGTGGGTGATCCGGGATGTAATAACGAGCAAACTTGTCAACGCCTCACCCCAGCCAGCCTATACAACTAGACCACCAGAGCTACCAACATCAATAATACTGTATATACTTTTCCAGCATCACAACACTCACACTCCAGCCAAACCAACCAACCAATACTACCATTTTATACCAACAGTAGTCTATTCAACCAACCAATGCTGCCAACACTAACTCTAGCCTAACCAACCTCTAGCCAAACCAACCTCTAGCCAAACCAACCAACCAATGCTACCCCACTCCAGTCTCTCGTTTCGCTTCCATCATTAATTATTTATATACATATATGTTTCCAGTATTTATCTTCAGACTCCTGACTACGAGCAAACACATCACCTCCAGTCAGTTTTACAGTCGATGTTGATTATGTTCTGTCAATCAGGGACATCGTGGGTGGCTGCATCTAACGTAAAGTTCATTTTGATTATTTCCCCCCGCAAAAATATACTGTAATAATTCCCCTTCCAGCTCATCAGACTTTCAGTTGGGTACAGTTGCTATCCAGAGTACGTTTCCAAGTCTTTTTCAAATAAGGCCTAGACTGGAACAACATAGGGGACATTGGCTTAAAAAAATTCAAGACGGGATGAAAATTGGGACTGGTTTTGCGACTTGTCAGATGATTATCGTGTTTATGTTTTTATGTTATTGAGATTGTTTGTGGCTTTGATTATTGACGTCATAAATGCTTTTAGTGTTGTTGGTGGTTGTGGTGATCATGAAGGTCGTAGTTTTGGGTTGACTGAATATTCTTATTTTTCTGTCAAACCGATCACATCCTTCCGTCCCCTTCAAACACTCTGTACGCCGACACGAGCCCGTTCCCTGTAGCACCAAAATATTTGTGATGCGAGGCCTCGTGGTGGTGTTGGTTGACGTTGGCTTGAAGCGTTGTTGACAAAATATTGAGGAGTACAAAGCCCAAGATCATAGGTTTTGCGAGAGGAGGAGGGGGAGGGGGAGCAGACCCTTGTATACAGTAGGTAGCCACTTCATTGTACCCCCTGAGTAATTTTGTAAGTCGCCTCAATGGGATGGAAGGGTGATCTCTTGTAGGTCTGTATATAAATTTGCAAAATGTGCCACGCAGGTAAGGCTACACACCAAAACACACACACACACACACACACACACACACACACACACACACACACACACACAAAATATGCCAAGATGAAGACGTGAGGGCAAGCGACCCCGACGTTCAGAGAATATGAAGGCCACACATCACACTGACACTATCTATACATAATTCAGAGTCCCTTCACACTACGGCCCCCTCCCTCCCTCCCTCCCTGCCTTCCTTCTCACAATTCCCTCCCTCCCATCACAACGCGGACTCTCCCTCCCTCCCTCCCTTCCTTCTCACACTTCCTCCCTCCCTTCCAAACGCGGGCTCTCCCTCCCTCCTTCCCTCCCCCACTAACAACCACCAACCAAGGGGCCTGACACACAACGATTTACACCAGGGTTTGTGTAAGCTGAGGATCGTAAATCAAGATGGCCCCGCTTGATGTTTGTTGCTGGCGGGATGACAGGAGTGGGACAATTGTTGCTGTGGCGATTCTCTCATTCTGACTCTAACTCTAACTAACTCTAACTAACACACACACACACACTCTCTCTCTCTCTCTCTCTCTCTCTCTCTCTCTCTCTCTCTCTCTCTCTCTCTCTCTCTCTCTCTCTCTCTCTCTCTCTCTCTCACTCTTTTAATTTAAACTTAGTACAAGCAAGCCCCGACACATCCAGGAATGTTATCACCAAAAGAAATTTATTATTTTTATATATTTTTTTTGGGGGGGGGAGGGGAGGGGGGGAGGAGGGGTACAGTTACATTCTTTATGGTGCACGTAAAATTTTGCTAGCATGTTGCACTAACCTAGCACGAAACTGAGGCGTATTAAAGTAATAATATTTTACGGTTTCCACCCTTCTGTTTACTCGATGCAGAAGGTCACGTGAACACCAAGGTATGAAGTGTTACCGTACCTACGAATGGTGAGAATTTCGCTCCATTATCGGATATTTCCACACACAACGCCAAGAGCTAATCAACTGCAAATTTTTGTTGTCACTTAAAAATTACAATACTAATAATAATAATATTCGGACATTTTTTGCTGTCACTGAGAAATATGAAAATAATAATAATAATTGTAATCGCCATGAAAAACATTCTTCCTTAATACTATTCTGAATATTTTGGTTGGTTGGTTGGTTGGTCTAGGTCAGGCCTCAGACACCAGTACACGCTCCTTCGTTCGCTGGTCAAACTAAAGGTTATACTCCGTCCTTCTACTGCATTGTGACGATATATTGGTAACTGTTGATAATATTTCACTTGTTCTAACCCAAACTATATATATATTTTGTATCATCTCCCTCTGAAACAAGACACATGATGCGTGGGACACTCAACATATCCAAAGACTACACTCAGACTATTTACCTTCTTCCCCTATACTCCTTTCTCTGTATATGCCACGGCTACACTCAAATTATTTCCCTACCCCTACTCCTTTCTCTATATATACCATTATTTCACTCATATTATTTCCCTACCCCTACTCCTTTCTCTATATATACCATTATTTCACTCAGATTATTTCCCTTCTTCCCCTTCTCTTTTCTCAATTCCGTAGAGTGCCCCCCGCAGCCTACATACATACATACATACATACATACACTTCATGCGGCTCAACCTGCAACGGACGACTCGACGTCATTGTCCTTCAGGCTGCTCGTGCCCTTCCTCATCCCTCATGCATCCATCCAGTGTGTTGTTGTGTGACCTGGTTGATGGCTCTGTCTATCCAGTATGTAGCCTCTCTCTCTCTCACTCTCTCTCTCTCTCTCTCTCTCTCTCTCTCTCTCTCTCTCTCTCTCTCTCTCTCACACACACACACACACACACACACACACAAGCTACGCCCATCAAATTGTATCAGAAAATGGCTTGATTAGTTTTTTTTTTCTTATACTCAATTCTTCTTTATATCCTCCCCTAGAATTACGTCAGGAACAATGTGGCTCAGATAATAAAAGGTTTGATCCATTTTTTTTATCTCTATATATACGTCCATTTAAATGACATATTCTCTTCCAACACAATGGACAACAACGTGGCTCTGAAGATAGCTTGAATGTTGTTTGTATTTTATTTCTCTTACACTCTACTCCTATTAAATTACACCTGTGCTGACACCAAGGACGAAGTATCACACACACACACACACAAAAAAAAAAAAAAAAAAAAAAAGTGACATGATTTTTATTTCATACGAGTTAGACTATGTGCGTGTCCATACGAGTACGAGTAAAAAAAAAAATGTCTGGGAATCGTGTTACCCTTGTCGACACAAATGGAACTACAGTAACTCTCTGCTTCCTGGTGCATTCCAATTCCCTGAGTAGGCTGGAGGGTGAGGGACTCTTCATTAGACCAGAGGCGTGTCAAGTTCTCCTTTTATAATATTAAGACGGATGATCAAGCCTTATCTTCCATTTTTTACCTCTTCCTTATCTCCCTTTTTTACCTCTTCCTGATCTCCCTTTTTGCCTCTTCATTATCTTCATTTTTACCTCTTCATTATCTCCCTGTATACCTCTTCCTCTCACTAATAAATATACAGTTTTGGTTGTTGAAGCTTTAAATAATAATAATAATAAAAATGGTGATCTGTTGCTTGAAATTAATTGGAGGATTCAGTTGCTCCACCTTAACCACCAACACTGACTGTAGTTACCCCTTTAACACATTCACCTGACATTGCAGTAAAAAAAATATATTACCATTTATAAATACTACTCGTGGGGGTAAGATTTTATACACACAATGAAATGCACTGTCGACTATAAAAAATTGGCTGACAAACACACACACCGACAAAATGCTGATGTTGACAGTGGAGGCCAGACTAAAAACATAATCTTTATACACACAAACAAACACACACATACACACACACGTACCAAAAAAAAAAAAAAAATACACACACACACATTCATAATATTTGTGCACCTCTTTCATTTTTTGCATGATCAGATATTCCTATAGGGTGTGGAATTATGACCACATCTATATGTAAATAGACTCTGCCGTGGGTGAATTTTTCTCCTTTGTATTATATATGTTCTATTTTTCCTTTTTTGTCTGTGTTGTTTTTAAGTTTGTTTTATGTTCAATGGATGATACGTTTACTCGTGTGTGTGTGTGTGTGTTAGTGTGTGTGTGTGTGCTAGTGTGTGTGTGTGTGTGTGTGTGTGCTAGTGTGTGTGTGTGTGTGTATGTTATTATGCATGTTTGTAGTAGTATGCACGTGTGTATAAGTATGCATGTACTTGTATGTATCAGAATGCACGTGTGTATCAGAATGCACGTGTGTATCAGAATGCACGTGTGTATCAGAATGCATGTATGTATCAGTATGCATGTATGTATCAGTATGCATGTGTGTATCAGAATGCATGTGTGTATCAGAATGCACGTGTGTATTAGAATGCATGTATGTATCAGTATGTATGTATGTATCAGTATGCATGTGTGTAGTAATATATATATATGTATGGGTATATATTCATATGTGGCCACTATACATATCATGTGGTCACAGAGACAGATATACACCCATATGGATGCTTTTAAAATTTGCATATTGATAAAATTTTCAGTGTTAGTTCGCGTGTTGGTAAAGGGGGAGTGTGTGTGTGTATGTGTGTGTCTCCCTTTTTAATAATATTCAGATTATATGTACTCGTAAATGAATTCAATGTCCAGGTGAGGAGTGTTTGTGTGTGTGTGTGTGTGAAGTATTAGTTGCGTGTACGTATGCAATAGTATAAAAGATATAATGTATACAGTAGGTATATTTATTAATTCATCTACTTATGTATTTATCCATCAATTTATCTATATGTTGTTATGTTTACGAACGTGTGTCTATCGAGTTGGCTGATTACCTTACGGACGAACCAACGAACACCTTCCAACCCAATATTCACTACCAAACCAAAGCCAAACTCAACACCAAACCCACTTCCCCCAGTCTAGCCGGAACAATATCAAGATGTTATCACGAGGCAATTCATCTTGGGAGGTTCGGGGGATGAGAAATGGCTCCATGAATATACATAGTCTGGCCGTAAATCAATTTGAATCACTTACTTCTCTCATGGATTGGGTTTAAACGTCAGGAAAAGCTTCATTTCAAGGCATTTAGGAGCAGGCAGAATATCTAGTTTTCTGTCTATTATATATATTCATTGGTAAATTATTATCTTACCTCTAAAACACTACCCAGTCGAAAATCTAATATTTGGCTATTTCAGATAGAATATTAAATCTTGTTTGATGGATGTGAAACGCTGACATTTTCCACTCACATTAACCTCGTAAAGTGAACAATTTACAGAGAAGTGTTTTGGTAGAATAGATTATGCACTCAATCAAACTATCTTATCTTAACATGAACTCGTAACGCAGCATCAAAGAAATATAACATAACACCTCACACAAGACACAACACACACACACCAAAATACACACCACAACACACACACAAAGCACAACACAACACCCAACCAACACCCAAAACACAACACAACACATACACACCAAAATACACACACGAAGCACAACACAACATAACACAACACATACACACGCCATAACAAACAACAACAGCAGCAGCAGCATACCACCGTTCATATTTCCCTACCATACAGCACATGCAACTTTCCCTATCACATGTCAGTCGTACATTACTACTACTACTACTACCATAACATTATTGGGTATCCTATCATGTATCCCACCAGCCACCAACACCACCAACACCAACACCAACACCACCAACACCATCAACACCACCACTACCACCAACACCAACAACAACACAACAAACCACCTGTTGCTTACTACTCATTCTGCTTAAGGGGAGATTGATTCTCTTTTTTTTTTTTTTGTGGCAAATTGGAGGGGCAAGGAAATCCTCCAAGCTATGCCAGGAAACAAATCACCTCAAAGTTACTAGTTAATAGGGAATATGTTGTTTACTGTCATTGTTTGGAGGATTTCCTAGCCCTCCAAATATACCTTCAAATTAATCTCCAATTAAGAATCCCCCCGTGATGTAGTAAAACAAAAATTGAGGTTAGCAAGTTCTTCAAACATTGCCAAGAAACACACACACCTACTGTACATGAAAGGAGCTTGTCTCGTGGCACAATCAGGAGGAATCAGAAGCCACCAGGTCTCCTACACGATCACACGGTCCCTTAACTCACTTATTTCGTGTTCTATTCTATTTTGTTCTTCGGCACTTGGTTTGTCCCGCCCATTTCCGGGAAGTAATGCTGTTTGGCCTAATTTGCGAGCCGTGCCAGAGCTGTCGTGTCGAAGTATTGGATGTAATGCTATTTTGTCCACGAACGATTTTTTTTCTTTTTCAGTCGTAATAGATTTTTTTATCTGCTCGTGAAAAGTGGACAGTAATATTAACTTTACACAAACATACACACATACTGTACTTCATCTCATATACACACACACACACACACACACACTTCATCACACATGTATACACTCACACTGTACATATACACAGCCACATACAACCACACCTACAATAACAAACATAGTACATTCTGTTGTAACTATTGGGAGTGAAGGGGTTGCGAGGTGAGGATGGGAATGGCCTCCTTCTCTTCCTTTTCCTTCCCTTTCTTTTTCTTGTGTCCCAGATTCGTTATTCTTCTTTTACTTCCCTTAGTAAGGAGTTCGAATCCTGAATAACGAGCCTGAGGAATTACCTGTTCACGTTTCTCTACATCTAGAAGCATAATTATTTAAAATTCACCACTCTACGTTCTTCCTCCACGTTTTTCCTCTACGTTCTTCCTCCATGCACGTTCTTCCTCCACGTTCTTCCTCCACGTTCTTCCTCCACGTTCTTCCTCCACGAACTGTACGCAAAAAATCTAGTCTTTTTCTCCTCGGATTAATAACTAAAGCCCTGGACTCCAGTATTAAATAACGCACATAAAAAGATCAACCAAATAAAATCACCTGCACTCGGTCAATATTTCCTGATTTTCATCATGAAAGCAAACAAATTTATTACATTTTCCAGATGAATTGTGGCAGTGCTGCGGCTCTACAGGGGAGGGTCCCACAGTATACACACACACGCACACACACACACACACACACACACACACACACACACAACTGAAATGACGCAAAACACTCACAGACACAAAACACAAACACAACACATTTCTTTATCTGCAGTCCCATACAAGCACATGCACTGTGTTAATGTCGTTTTTGTGTGTTACGTTTTATTAATGACTATTTTGAAGTCGACAGGTGTTAAGCTCCAACAACAAATTATAATGATCACTTGGCATACAGACCTCCGCCAAAGCACAAACCCAGTAAGCAGACAACCAGAGCAAAGCACAATTCTAGCTGATTATTATATCAACCAAACCCTAATGTATGGATGGACAGCTGAGTCGACTTACACCAACTACCCTTGCCGGGATTCGAACCCACGACAACAACGATCGACAACACTAACAACGCTGACCACACAAACACAGAAATAACACAACACACAAAAACAACACGATAATAACGCAACGAACTGCCTCCTTATGGTATCCCTGGTGCCGACTCTGTTCTTCCTACCTGTCCACATCACTAACCTTGCTATCAAAACCCGCAAGGCTGGCACATCTGTCTCTTTCATCTGAATTATATGCGGTAAATTATTCAAGCCTACAGCCCCCTCTCCTCTCCTCACCTCTCCTCTCCTCTCCTCTCCTCTCCTCTCCTCCCTTCCCTTCCCCGCTGCTGGACAGTTTTGAGGCGGTGGGTGTTTTCGTGTCTCCAACTCTTCGTCTGTAATTGTAGCTTCTCTAAAAAAAACACAGCAAAGGGTCGTCCTGTTCTATTGAATGTAAGTGTAATGCTATGAATATATTGCTGATGAAGTGATAGTGCTGACGAAAGGAGGATTTGAATTTACATATGACTGGGTTTATGATACTTGAGATTGTAGAGGTAGTGCTGACGAAGGGAGAATTAGAACTTATACATAATATGACTGGGTGTATAATATTGTGATTCATTCAGACTTTCGCTGTGATCCTATACTGAATGGTTGGAGAGAAATGAAAAGTACCCATAACGAAAGTAAGGTGGTTAGATGATGAAATAATGGTGAAGAGAGGAAGTGGTAGAGTGGAAGGAGAGGGGCACAATGTAGAAAGTGATGGTGGTGGTGGTGGTGGTGGTGATGGTGGTGGTGTTGGTGGTGGTGGTGGTGGTTGGTGGGGAATGAATGATTGTGACGACGGAAAGTGCTACATGCATTCTGGATTGTACAGATAGACACACAAATCCATGATACAGCAGTGAGGTGGCTCTTACTGAATCATGTGACGTCAGTAAAATTGAGGGGAGATTTTTGTTGTTGTTTTTGTTGCATGGAGAATTTTAAGGCCTCTGATTCCTCCACACCAAGTCACGAAACAGATCCCTCCTATTAGTACCACTGAGGGCGTCTGTTTTCTGGCATAGTTAGGAGGAATCAGTAGCCTTTCAATTTGTCAACAATAGAATTTGCCCTTAATATTTGCACTCCAGTATTGGGTCTGTCCATTATCAAGAGGTTGTATCATGCATGCGGGTCACTCACACAAACAAACAAACGTACAGTGAAATGCAAACGAACGAACACACACACACAGACAGTACAGGCACACGCACACACAACACACACACACACAACACACACACACACACACACACACACACACACAACACACAGACACACCCAACACACACACACAATACACACACAACACAGACACACACAACACACACACAACAAACAAACAAACACAGACCACATTTCATAAACCACGCTGACGGCCACTGTCCCTCGATTCTATTTGCCCAGTTGTACAAATATCATGCTGGTGGTGAAATTAGAGTCGAGGTAAAAAGTTATACATGAAACGGTACACAACAACTACATATGAAGTGACTGGGACTTATTATTCTTCTATGTCATATGACGGGTATTAGATTTTCTTTTGCTTATTATTCTATGTCATATTTTCTTTTATTGGCAGATTGGAAGGCTGCTGATTCCTCTTATCTATCTGTGCTGGAAAACAGACTGCCCCTCCCTTCAGTGGTATAGTACTCATGGGGATCTGTTTCGTGGGCATAGTTTGGAGGAACCAGAGACCATCCATTTCACCACAACAGCAACATCATCTCTCCTTCGATGCATAATTGTTTGATTTGCTGTTATCGCCTTTATCATTTTATTTTTATTAATTTTATTATTATTTATAAGAGTGCTGCTACGCTTTGATTAAGAATATTTTCAGCCTAACACCAAATAGTTTTAGACACACTTCGGAAACACTTTCATAATTTTATTTGATACAAAATAATATATAGCTAAACAACATCATTTTAAAACTATCAATTGAACCATCCGTTCCAACGCCAGACGAATAAATAATGACAAAAATAAGAAACACCCGTTCTCTTAATAATGACAAAAATATGAAACTCCCATTCTCTTAATAATGACAAGAATATGCAACTCCCGTTCTCTTAATAATGACAAAAATATGCAACTCCCGTTCTCTTAATAATGACAAAAATATGCAACTCCCATCCTCTTAACAATGACAATAATATGCAACTCCCGTTCTCTTAATAATGACAAAAATATGCAACTCCCGTTCTCTTAATAATAACTCCCCATCCATCTTCACCTTCATTGCTAACGTGGACAGCTTCTTTCACCCAAAGTTACGATTGCTGCCAAGATAAGTCAGGCTTCTTAACTTTTTATCTCGCCAAGGAAGGAGGGAGAATATAACCCAATAATTTCTCCACTTCACTTAATAACACTGCAGCTAGATGAAGGAAAGTGAGTGAACGTGTGAGTGAGAGAGTGAACGAGTGAGAGTGAGAGGGTGAACGAGTGAGTGAGAGAGTGAGTGAGAGAGTGAACAAGTGAGTGAGAGTGAGGGAGCGAGTGAACAAGTGAGTGGTGAGTGAGTGAACGAGTGACAGAGCGAATAACTGAATGAATGTGTGAGAGAAAGAGAGGGTTTTTCTGAGTTTTTGTGAATGCCTGGGTGTTGTGTCCAAAGAAACAAAAATATATTACTTGTCACACTCCTAAAAATAAAAAAATAAAATCTATTTTTATTTCACGTGAATATTTTCCTCAGTTACACCAAGACAATGAAAATGAACAAAAAAACAAAATGATTAATATTTACCTCACACGATGTCAGTAAATTTCTAAATGATTTATTAATGCATCAACACTACTCAATCACACGCTAAAAATTTAAGGAGGTGGTACAGTACAGCACTGCTAAGAGTAAATCTGGAGCAATTAATTTCCCCAAACTATTCCAAGCAACGGGCCACCTTTATTTTTCTCATTAATCTGGTTCTGTTTCCTGACATACATTGGAGGAATCACGGCTCTCCAAAATACCAAACATATACCATCATCCTCTCAAGGGGGTGTAGTCGTGTTGGCAAATTTGAAGCAACTGATTCCTCCAAACTACTCCAAGCAACAAGAAACCATTATATTTGTCCATATGGTCCTGTTTTCTGACATACAGTGGAGGAATCACGGCTCTCCAAAGTACTCCAAACTTATACCATCATTCCCTCAAAACACACAAGGCAGTTTGGAGATGACTGACTAAAGGCCCGAGAGAAAATTAATATCACGTGGGAATGAAAGATAACCAACCTAATTATTCATCATGAAAACCTTCCCTCTCAGTGCTAAGGAAAACTTGACTTCTGGAGCTCATTAAAAGAGAGAGAGAGAGAGAGAGAGAGAGAGAGAGAGAGAGAGAGAGAGTAAAACACAATGTCATCCGTGTGTTATGAAAAATGTACAGTATGTGTGGCCGTATGTGTGTGTGTGTGTATGTGTATGTGTGTGTGTGTGTGTGTGTATGTATGTGTGTGTGTGTGTGTGTATGTGTGTGTGTGTGTGTGTGTGTGTGTGTGTGTGTGTGTGTGTGTGTGTGTGTGTGTGTGTGTGTGTGTGTGTGTGTGAGTGTGAGCCTATATATATCCGGCATGAAGCAATGTCCAGAGTCGAGCATAAAAACAATTAAAAAACATAAAAAACGAACCCAAACGTAATATATAGAAATGAAACGTTGCTGACAAAACGTTGCCTCCCAGCCACACACGTCGATAATCCCAGGATACACAAGGAAATTACATCAGCCTACGTACTGGCTTGTCCTGCATCTGCTTTACTGGGTTTGCTCTCACTTGTACTCGCTCGCTTGTTTGGTGGAGAATTGCATGGACGTGGGAGGAACACAAGCTACGTATGTATACAGTTGGAGGCAGAGCTTCATTTCGTCACATTAAACTATGGAAATATGAGGGAAACTATGGAAATATGAGGTAAACTATGGAAATATGAGGTAAACTATGGAAATATGAGGTAAACTATGGAAAAATGTGATAAACTATGGAAATATGAGGTAAACTATGGAAAAATGTGATAAACTATGGAAAAATGAGGTAAACTATGGAAATATGAGGTAAACTATGGAAATAATTTATGTAGGCCTCCAAACTCAGCTATAAAATACATCCTCTGTATAATTCCATAGGGAGGGGGTTTTGTTTCCTGGCATAGTTTAGAGGAATCAGTAACCTTCTAATTTCCCCTTAATTAAAACTAAACTTTCAGATTAACAACACCTCAGGATTGGGTTATCTGGACGATTTTCTGTGTCTATCGATCTTACAAGGTTGATTAATTAGACAAAGTAGTAGGCTCTAAATCTCAGAATGCAGGTTCCTTTCAAATTTTGACAAGTAATTAATATTTCCAAAAAAAATAAAAATAAAATAAAAAAAACTTATCTTACAGCAACGAAAAAGTGTCAGAAGTGTTTGGGTTGTGTGTACTGTGAAATGGGTCTTGAGGGGTGAGTATGCTTTTGTACGTACATTAGAGCCCCTTGATTCCTCCAAAGTATGCCAGGAAACAGGACCAGATTAACACATATAATGGTGGTCTGTTGCCTGGAATAGTTTGGGGGACTCATTATCGTTTCCCAAGATGCCAAAACGATACGTTCATTTTAAGCTACTTTCCTGTTGAAATTCTTAAGAAATTACCTTATCATCCAAATAAATAGAAAAGTTCTGAAGTGATATCTCCAAATGAAGTGATTAAGGAAAGTAAGTTAAGAATTATGCATTAATTATTGTACAAGTCTGAGAGCTTCCGTCCGATTCCACCCCCAGATTATGTGTTGGTGCCATTTAAATGTATATTGGTATTCCACTTTCCTCTCATTGTACATTCCTGCTGTGTTATTAGACCATGAGCACTGTGCCAAGCTCACCCTTTATGCTTACAAATTGCCCATTATCTGTCGGTCTTTCAAGTGTGCGAAGTGTTTCTCTCAATGAAGGTAAAGTGAATATAGTGAGTGAGTGCCTTAACATTATGTATTAGGGCCTACCTCTACCTACAGACTGGAGACGTAATACCAGCACTGTATAATTATACTTCACATGTTTCACTCTTGACTAACTACAGTACATTTCACTCGCCACTGGGAACAGACACCACAAACTCAGGATATAAAATATTTCGACCCTAGTGTCTGGAAAATAATTTATTAATGCTAACGTAACGGAGTGTCGAGTATAAATATATTCAGTACACAAGATACGCACCCCGGATTCAAGAGAAGAAATATTTGTACCCAAGCGTCTGGAAGTGCTTACTTTCGTTGACGAGGTGTCGAGTAGATAATTAATTAGTACAAAGATACGCTTCCACGAAACGCTACAACTCAACCCTTGTCTGTCGTGCGTCATGCGAGTGGTAAAGTGTTAATAAAGCAATGTGGTCGTCATCATTAGGAGGAGTGCCAGTAGAGGGAGTGCCAAGACCGGTATGTATGTATGTATATAGGTATGTATATGTATGTATGTACCGTACGTCGCAACCTTCATTCTGACACTCTCTTTAACTATCTGTGTATGTGTTTATGAGGCACCTGCTCTGCTCTGCCCTGCTCTGCCCTGCCCTTGTCCTCTCATGACCTCTGCTGTGGCACTTTCTTCATTGTATCTGTACCATCCAACACATGTCTTATTCTGTCAATCCCTGACCTGTCCTGACCTAACCAGACTTGACCTTCATTTTGGCACTCTCCAACTTCTACGTAGCACTTGACCAGCCCTGACCTGATATGGACTTTCACAACTCCTGTAAACTTTCACCACCTGACCTATACCGCCCTGGATTGACCTGACCTGACCTGACTGAATGAAAAGGAATAAATCAATTGAACAACAAAGTAATCTATTTAGAGAATTACTACTTCATATGTTTTTATATTACAGAAAGAGTGCAAAGAACTAAAGATGCACACACACACACACAAAAAAAAAAAAAAACTAAAAAAAAAATAAACTACACACACACACACACGCATGGTAATCATATCTTCCACTCAGTTACAGTAGGTTGGGGTGATGATGAACCAAACTAAATATCACCTCACCAACCAAACAAACAAACAACCAAGCAAACAACAAGCAAGCAAGCATCCCAGTTAGTGCTCGCGTCGCCAGTGTAAATTCAGCACACGACACACGCCCCAGAAACGACCTCACACCTCGTAATTAACACCGCCAGCTCAGGTTTACTACACACACAACATTCTCACGCTATGAACACACGGAATTGCCCCCGTCCCCTGAAATTATTGTTGCTCATAATTCTGATGACACAATGGAGGGACTATCTATCGACTACACGAAGGTCCTCAGAGCAGATAAAACACACAAAATGCCTCGGTGTGAAGGAGCAAGTTTTTATTTTTTTTATTATTTTTTTTTTTTTATTTTTTATTTTTTTGTGATTTTCCACCCATTAATTAAATCATGAACATCTTTATATTTGGAGGTGTAAAAGTCACAAAATCTATCCCTCAATACAGACTTTCTTTCCACTCTTATCACATGTAAATTATATGAATGACAAAAGGCAAACACGACACACCAAAAAGTTCAGGACAATCATCAGGCAATAATTGACAGAAAACTTAAGTGCCTTCATTCACATCAGGATATCCAGCAGGTGAACGAACTCTTAAACTCAAAACAACTGGCAGATGGAGAATTAAAGGGTGAACAATCTGTTAACTCAAACACTGTGTCAGGTTGGGGGAAGTTATTGCTGAGGGAATTTATCATGGGGGAATTATTTGTGGAGTTGAAGCAGCCGTGATGAAAGGAGGGAAGCCTAAAAAAAAAAATATATATATATATACTAACCGACTTACATCATACATCTATGTACTCTTTCACTACCTTCATACGATTCACTCATGCATTACACCCGTAGTTTTAAAAAAATTGAGGGCCCTTACTGGAGCTCTATGAACCCGCCAAATAATCCAGGCCACAAAACGCTTCAGTGTTTCGAATAGGTATTCTGTTGCCTGTAGTAGTTTGGAGAATTCATAGAGCTCCAGTAAGGGCCCTCAAATATTTTAAAACTACGGGTGTTAGGCCTCTACCTCCTCCTACGAACCCCACTTCCTTCTTCCTCTCCACACCTTCCTTCATAAACAAGGTAGAGTGATGGGGTAAACAGTAGGGGAAGGTTAGGTGGTGCTGTAGAGACGGAAGCTGCTACATGGGAAAGGTTATTTTGGGTGACAGAAATACGATGCTGGCAAGGAGTGTCGACGAACTCTGCCGCTGCTGCTGACGACGACAGGAATACCAACCAACCAACCAACCAACCAATCAACCCCCTGCAGCGTCGCCTTAAAACATTCCAAAATACTGCACTCGAATCTGGAGATGATCGCTCATATTATCCTTTTCTTTTTATTTTCTGTTTCTTCTAAATTTTCAAGCAATACATTCCATAACAATAATAATAACAACCGATTCGACCGACGACGCACGACCAACAAATACTGAACTGATGGGAATATTCGAAGTGAAGGAAAGACTAAAGGTTCGGTCGGGGTGAGGATATGGCCAAGTGACAGAGAGACGAGTGAGGTGATCTGTGGGTGTGACTGTTGCTGCCTGTCCTTGCCACCAGACCTATACATCAATGTCAACGGCAACACTATACGTACCTGTCCCTCTCTTGCCTCAGTATTGATCTCAGAGGGGGGAAGGGATGATACACTTTTGGTACTGTGCATTGGAGTGCGTTGATTTCTCCAAAGTACATCAGGAATCAGGATTAAATTAATAAAAACGGTGGAATTTCACGAATATAATGGTATGGGGTCAGTGACGAAGGCGTTTGGTGTATCTCCTGCAAGAGGTAAGAAATAAATGGGAGGGCAATTTGTCTCGAAGGAAATAACGTGGCAACATTGAATGGAAGGAGTGGCGTTAGTATATGTCCTTGTTAACACACACTGAGGGGAGGCTGGCAGGACTATGTAGCATCAAGCCTGCCTGGGGTTTGCCTGGAATTCGTTCGAGAGCTCAAGGCTAAAAAGAAAAATACAGGCTGGAAGGAAGGAAGGAAGACGCTGAGAAAGGACCCAATGCTTCCTAGTGGGTCAGTATATAATATTATTCCCTATACCTCTGGCTTGAAACACTCCCTCATCTCCTTCCACACCTACAGTAAGTTCGTGATAAATGAAGGGTAGAGTTGTTGTTTGTTTTTGTATGTACTCGATACACACAATGATAAATAATAAAACCATCACACAACTGGGGCTCGATGACATCCAAAAAGAACACTGTAACTCGTGTTGGTTGTTCAGGTTGTTTTCCACTACGTGTCAATCATCATGGTATCTGTCTCAAGTTTATTTCTATCTACGACTCTATTTCCGACTGCATTCCTCCTGACCCTCTATACTTTACTACTCTCACCACTCCCTCTCCTCGCTCCTCTCCTTCTCCCCCCTCTTCTAGCCCCTCTCCTTCTCCCCCCTCTTCTCGCCCCTCTCCTTCTCCCCCCTCTTCTCGCCCCTCTACTTCTCCCCCTCTTCTCCCCCTCTCCTTCTCCCCCCTCTCCTCGCCCCTCTCCTTCTCCCCCTTCTCCACGCCCCTCTCCTTCTCCCCTCTTCTCGCCCCTCTCCTCGCCCCTCTCTTCACGCCCATCTCCTTCTCCCCTAGCTCTTCTCGCCCCTCTCCTTCTCCCAATCCCCCCACTCCTCTACTACTACCTCTCTCCACTTCTTCCCCTCTCATTCCCCCCAACTGAACCCCAGACTTGTGTACATCAGGGGACTAAAAATGTGAATATGAAAGAAGTAATAAAAAAAATTGCGTGAAAAACTGAAATGAAAAACATGCTTCCACTTTTTACCCTTTTTCTGTCAGTTATTTTTTCACCTCCTCCTCAGGTTTGTGTGTGTGAGTGTGTGTCTGTGCATGTATATTTATATGTGTGTGTGTATGAGAGACGGAGAGTTTGCATGTATGTTTATGAGTGTAATAATTTGCTTGTTAAAATGACTGTACCTTTATTTGTTTGTGCAAATGTTTGAAGAAGCATATTCATGCGTGTGTGCGTGTGTGTGTGTGTGTGTATGTGTGCGTGTGTGTATGTATGTGTCTGTGCCTGCTTACATTGGTGTCTGAGTTTACCGCTACGTACATATGAACGTATACAGATATAAACTTACCGGTACTATACATACATATGGACGTCAGTTCTTGCATGTATCCATATAATTATACAGTACGTTTGTCCTATAACGTCCACATGTGAGTGTTTGTTTGTTTGTTTGTTTGTTTATGTGTGTGTTTACAAATTAAGGTCGATGCTAACTAAATCTGGCGTGTTTTCTGTCACTCCTTCCTTCCTTCCTTCCTTCCTTGCCATTCCCAGCACGATCCAAGGCAGCTCCGTGTTTGGTATGCTGAGTGGCCACGATACACAAAGTCAGGCCCTTATATTCTCTGGAGATGGGTTAGGTCTAGTCCAAAAAAACAGTAAAATAAAGAAAAAGAAACTAAATAGCTTACTGGATTATCATTAAGACACAATAGGTAGAAACACAAACATGACCAGTAAATACAAAATGTTCCTGGTAATATGCTAACAGTAAAATAAAAAGAAATATATATATCATAATCCAAGAGTACTAATAATACTGCAGAGATTATGTGGACAAGTCTCCCTCAAAGCAGCGAGGAGTGTGAAGCTCCATGCACTGTCCCCAGCCCAGACCACCACAGTCCTCAGCACATTAATTACAAAAGTTGGGCATTTAGGAGCGGTCATGTGGAAGAGGACGGGAAATACAATACGAGTCAGCCAGCCAGCCAGTTCACTCACAGCCAGCCAGCCAGCCAGTTCACTCACACACCCAGCCAGCCAGCCAGCCAGCCAGCCAGCCAGCCAGCCAGCCCAGCCACACCTCGCTAATGAAACAACTTCTGGTCAGACTTGAGTGGTAATCCTTCACCTGCACACAAACAAACACTACCGGACTGGAGAGGGGGACGACCAGCCAGCCAGCCAGCCAGCCAGGTGGTATTGTGGTTGTGTGTTGGACAGGATATACAGGAGAGGGAAAAGAAAGTGTTCGGGAAAATATTATAAAGGAATAAGAAAGTACAGGAGTGGGAAAAGAGAGTGTTCTGTAATATATAAAGGATTAAGAAAGTACAGGAGTGGGAAAAAAAAGTGTTTTGGAGTATATAAAGGAATAAGAAAATACAGGAGTTGGAAAAGAAAGTGTTTTGGAGTGTATAAATGAATAAGAATGTACAGGAGAGGAAAATACGACTGTTATTATACAATTACCAACACATTCATAATATACTGTACTGTACTGTACTCCTGCAGAACACTGATAAATGGTGCTAAAATAATGAGCGAGAACGTGAAGAAAGACATACACACACACACACACACACACACACACACACACACACACACACACACACACACACACACACACACACACACACACACACACACACATCCTATAGTTTTCAGAAAATAACCAACCATCTTAGGGGTATAGTATACTTTTGATAGATTGGAGCTCCTCAATTCCTCCAAAGAATGTCCGGAAACAGACCCAGATGGAGAAAAAATAATGGTTTCCTGTTGCCTGGAATAGTTTGGAGGAATCATTTGCTCCAGGAGTCCAGATTTACCACCCAAAATAATGTGCTCTATTCATATACCATCTTAATTAAGGGGGAACTTTTGTGTTGGTAAATCTGGAGCAACTAAATCCTTCAAACTATTCCAAGCAACAGAACACCATTACATTTGCTCTTCTGGTCCTGTTTCCTAGCATATTTTGGAGGATATCAAGGCACTTCAATGTACTAAAAACGAATTACCACCTTAACACTGTCTCTCTCTCTCTCTCTCTCCTTCCTCTTTGTTGACAGGCTGCATGACGGATTGTTGGGTTATTTCTGAAAGACGACACTTATTACTTACGCCACCCACCCAGTGCTAAGGAGAAGGTGAGAGTGAAGACATTATTACCCACAACACTGTATGACTGACTCACTCACTGACAAACACAGCAAGTACGCTGACTGACTCACTGACTGACTCACTGACAAACACAACAAGAACACTGACTCACTGACTGGCTGACAAACACAACAAGAACACTGACTGACTGACTGACTGACTGACTGACTGACTGACTGACAAACAAACACAACAAGAACACTGACTGACTGACTGACTGGCTGACAAACACAACAAGAACACTGACTGACTGACTGACTGACTGACAAACACAACAAAAATACTGACTGACTGACTGACTGACTGACTGCCTTGAGAAACACTACACCTGATTAGACTCTCATCACTGTTTTTTCTTAAGTGATCTCTGTCTGTCTTTCTACATCTCCAGTTCTGTGTCTTTTTCTCCTCTCCTCTTCATTTCTCTTTCCTTCTTTCTCCTTTCTTCTTCTCTTCCTTTCTCTTCCCTTCTTTCTCCTTTCCTCTTCCCTTCTCTTTCCTTCTTTCTCCTTTCCTCTTCCTTTCTCTTCTCTTATCTTCCCTTTTCTCTCCTTTCCTTTCCTCTCCTCGTCTCTTTTTTATTCTCCCTCTTTCTCCTTTCATCTTCTCTTCTCTTTGCCGTTCTTATTCTGATCCCTCTTCATCCCTGTCTACCTTTCTCTCCTCACATTTTTATTTTCTTGGTCTCTCTCCATTTTGCCTCCCCCTCCTCTTTCCTTTTCTCTCTCTCCTCTCCTCTCCATTATCTTTTCCCTCCTCGATTTATTTTTTTCCTTTTCCGTTCTTCCTCCGGCTCTCCATGTATGACCTATTTTCCCCCCTCCTTGCTGCTGTTGGTAAATCTGCAGCAAAAGATTCCTCCAAACTATTCCAGGCAACAGGCCACCATTATAATATGTTAACGAGGTCCTGTTTCCTGGCATACTTTGGAGGAATCAAGGCACTTTAATGTAATGTAAACAAAAGTGTATTAACCCCTCAATTTAAGTCATGTTCAATCGTCTGGTGTCATTCAAAAATATATAATACGACTTTTTGTATTATATTATAGTGTTGATAAACTTAGGGGTAACTGATTTGCATGTGTTTGTATATTTATGAGGGGAGGGATGGGAAAGGAAGGGAAGGGAAGGGAGGAGGACGGAAAGGAAGAGAAAAGGACGGAAAGGA